>LD352017.1:174181-190167 GCA_001465055.1 Ptychodera flava | reverse complement strand
TTGACGAAAATGCAATTGGGTTGCAAAATGGTGATTTTGCGGTACCCTTCAAAACATGACCATAACAGCTATTCCATCCCTATATTTTTTCTGTTAAAATTCCATTTAGTATTCTAGGGATCCCAAGACTTCTGAAAAATACAGGTTTGTTATCCTGTGGGGGGGGTGCACGTAGACCCCCTCTAGCCCACGGACTAAATGGAGCACTGGCCTTATAAGATAGATAATAAACATCGCCTCTCTGAAAATTAAACAAAAGAACAATTTCAAGTACCACTTTCTATAATTCGTGTAGTTTTCTAACCTAGACAAGTGGAAATGACAAGACAAACGTATCCTATCCAACAGCTGTCGATTTATTCTTAGACTAATACTATTCATGATTCACAATATTTATTGTCGTCACAAAAAACCTATCCAAGGGAAGTTAGAGATCAAAAGTATCCGTGACTCTGAGGCCGATACTGTACCATGATATCAATAATGATAACTCGTTCAGTTCTTCTTCTTCTCGAGAAAAGTCAGCCTTCTTGACATGGGCCGGCGAACACATGCCTGGGGTCTATCCCAATATGGCTGTCTCTTGTTTACGTTTGGGACTATGGAGACGCATGACTTCGGGAGTGTCTTGTTTGGCCCCAGAGAGGTGGCCATCAGGACCGTACAAACACATTGCGACGGTCAAAAAATACTGAAATCGAATTCAGGCGTAGTGGACTGCAAATTAGGAAATTGAATTGATTTTTTTCAAGGAAATGGATTGAAATAGTTTGAAACGTTCATACGGTTCCCCCCGTGATTAGGCCTAGTAGGACGGGAAATCTCTGATCACGGCACGTTCCTTGGCTGCACTAGTACTGTGACAGCGATCAACACTCGATCTCGTGAAACAGTCGGTCAGATATTGTCAAAAACAAGACAACTGCCACAAGTTTTCTGAGGGCATAATAAATGTCAAATTGTGTCAAACTTTATTGTGGCATTTTTCTCGATCTTCCTCGCCGCGACACATCTTCAATTGACCATAAATTTCTGTTATCGAAGAGCAAACTAGTACAACTCAATGCATTGTTGCTCCTGCGGCCAACGCAAACATACATACTCACCCATGAGCGAAACAAGTCTCCTTTTACTGTAAATAATTTTAGTACGGAAATTTTAAATTTCCTCTATATAATATTGACTGCTTGCATAGACAGTAAAAGCTACTGTCTGTGCTGTTTATCACTTTACCCTGTTTATATCTTTGTACACATAAGGAACAAGTGATTTTTCTCAGTTTTTTTCAGTAAGCCACCGCTTGTGTATGAATCGTCTGTACTTCGGTTACACTTAAACTTCACACTGTGATCACACTGAGTTCCCCTGCAGAAGATATGTTTTCACCTTTGTTTTTTAGTAAAGCATAACTGATTCCATATATGTCCAATCTCTCCTCATCTTTTCGTTCATGGTTACACGAGGGGTATACAAATACTTGGAACAGCAAAATCCAGATTAGCACCTAGGATATGCATTTGTGTCAAATTTCAAACTGTTTGCACTGTGCAAATCATGCACTATTAATAAACGTAGTGGATTTGCTTAGTTTGGCCTAAATGAAGCCTATCCGCCACGTCAAAAGTACAATTTTCTCTTTTAAGAATATTCCGACATCGAGAGTATGCAAGCAATTTTTAAAGGCTGCAAACATCAGATTTTCATAAGATATTTGAAAAAAGTACTGGCGTTGTGTTGGTTTGTTTCGTAGGCGGAAAGACATGCCCAGGAAAATACTTTGTACGAACAGGTTGATAAGTTAACACATGTGCCATGCTACGAGTTGCATTTGAGAAAATACTGAAAGGACGAAAGAAATCGGCCCCCGTGCCGTGGTGTTTTGCGTCGACTTTACGAAAATCTGTGACAGAATTAAGCATAATGAAAGGTGTAAAAGTGTCATTTTTTGGACGGCACAATGATGACTCATTGTTTTCACGGACCAGTGAGAGTGACCGTGCACCGACCTGGCAGAAGAACTAAATCTAACACAACCCAACTCAAGGCCAGTGGTCTTCCTACTATCTGCTTTAGCTTTTAAACGGCTCAATACTTAAAATTCTGCAATATATTCGTCGATGGTAGCTCCTACTTAACGTCCATGACTCTGAGAACGCGGCCCTTGTTTTTGTTATGTCAAAATTGAAAGATAATTGAATCGAACTTAACAAATTCACATGACTGAGCAGTTTTGTGATTGGTAGGTATTAGTGGTTAGTGGTTAGGAATAAACGTATGGAGTATACGAAGAAGGGACATTCTGACTGAGGCCAAAGGGAGCAGTATGCATGTAAACGTCGCATGAAAGAACCACTGGTACCTATGGTTACCATTTAAATTACGGCCGGCCTTCACCAATATTCCTAAGGTTTCGGCTGACCCAGAGAAGCGCTGGGCCAGTGCAGCACTGCATATGCTTTAACTGTAACACACAGCATTGAACTACTGAGAACGACTTCGTCAATGTCAAGTCCTCAAAAAATTGCACCTTCAATGCGATAACCGTTTTAAAAAAGTCATCTTTACATAGTAAACATCTCTCGCGATAAATTTTGAAATTGCACTCTGTGCTTCGTCTGGTGAAACTTTTTCGGCGTTGTCTATTCCTCATTAATTCGATAATGTTGTCACAGTTTTGAATTTCTCACATCGAACGTATATTTTCCACCTGGTATCAAGTGACACAAACAGGATTATACGATGTTGATTTCCACGTCAGCATTTAACACGTCAGCATCTCTAATTTGACCCTTTTCCTGCCAAGTCCATATTTCACCATCAGGTCAAGATGGTTAAAATTAATGAAACACAACATATTCCATATGATGTATTTTAACATAATACTGTACATTTGAAAGCTGTTGAAAATATAACTACTGTAAACTTGACTTTTTGTACTAAAGATGCTATAACAGACCAAACCAAGTGGGTAAAAATATGTCATGTTTTGGCTCAATATCGACTTGATTGATGCAGTGATGGGGAAGTGATACTGTCTGGCAGGAAAAGAGATAAGAATAGCGTGATTGTACACATGTACAATGTGGACAATGACCAGAAATTTTCAGAGTCAACATATCATGAAGAGTCCGCATTTCGTTGCATCACGAGATGGTGTGTCAGTAAAATACAATGCGTATTACCGTTAGAGTAAAGGCAGATTACGTAAGAGAGTAAACTTACAATTGTGATAAATGAAAAATGACATTCATTCAGGGGGAGACGATGATGAGAGAGCTTAAGTTGTAACTCGGGCTGAGTTTCCGTGCAGTAAATAAAGCCATCAACCTCAAGTCTACCGGCGTGTTCGTCTTCAATTACACAAGTATTACGGTCTCGTGGTACCTCCAGTCCAATATCTGGTAACGAATGGACAACGTACGACTACTGTTCGCAACGGATAGCTTGAGGCTATCCTCCAGCAGTGAAGTTGAACACAGTTGCGACAATTTCAAACATTAGTTTTCTGGTCAAATTTTGCAGGCACCATTTTATGTTGTTGTTCCACTGTTTTGTTGACAGGTGTAAAGTCCGTACTGGACGTTTTGTTAAGAAAATTGAAAAATAGTTATCTTGGGAGCACAAACAATTTTCTCGTGAGCGCAAGGATCTATCTTGTGAGCATGGGGTGGTTTTTGAACAAGGTCTAACATGCCCTAAGGAGTACTAATTTCTGGTTTGGCAACAGCGTACAGCCACTGGGCATATGGCTGATCAGTTCTGTTCCTCCTACGTTTAATTCAACAATGAATCAATCGTTGAACGTAAACATTCTACCGCCATTATGTCTCCAAATGCCATTTATCAACAACTTTGCATGTGAGAGGATACATAGTCAAGAAAAAATGTGATATTATAAGTTTAAAATGGTAGAGTTTGTATCAGTGAACCTCGGCAAAATGTATCAGGTTATTAGCCGAAAGAAGGATCATGCATATGTATAAATATCATATATGTAAACTGATATAGTATATGGTGCCTTGGTAATAAGACAAAACTTCAAATTTTACAGGTATGTATAGGACGTCCAAGGAGGAATGACCCTTGAAGGTGAACGTTTGTCTCTCTAATTTTAAAGACTCCAAACGAAAAAAATTCAAATTTCAATGTCAATTTGAATACTGTTCTCTGGTCAGGATTTTTGAAAAGATTAGAGTTCATGTGATACCTGTCAAAGTCAGATGACAAGAGCAAGCTGGGTATTATTTTTTAGGCTCGGGTTCAAGTACCTAAGAACGTATATTTGTTCGGCGTTATCGATTTTTTATTTCAATTTTTTTTCGACCTGAGAATACGTAAATGAGGTTTTGACATCGACACCATGGCTTTATGGGGTTCTGCGATTCCGATATGATTCAGACCCGGGAAACAGAAGAGGTGATGTTTTTTTTATTCTCTCAGTTCCTTGAGCGACAAAAATAGACATCACGCCACCCAAGCATCCTTTTTGAATGCTCATTTACGATTTATTGTATACCATTCTGTGAGGAAGTAAAACGTGCGCATGAAAGCCACTGCATAGCTGAGCAGGCTTAAGGTAATATGCACCTCGAAAGTGAAAGACTTAAACTTTTGCTCTAACTTTCCTCAAGGAATCTTTCAATCATTCTCTTTCAAAATCAAGAATAAAAATAGGGGGTCACCATGCAAATTTTGGTACTAGAGAAACAAATTACCTAAGATTTACCGATATTGGAAATTCAAAATGGCCGCCATCCCTGTGTTAACTCTATGGAGAAAAATAAAAATTTTCGAATTTCGAAAAACTAAGCCGGTAAAAAGTTTTCTTTCAACAAGAGCTTTAAAATGAACCCCCACATGTGGTATATCAGAAGAGAATTGTAAAAGTTTGAGAGTCCGAATGTCTGTCCCCGAGGTGCGTTCTACCTTAAAGGGACAAAGTCGGCCATTTTTCATGAATTCTGTTTGATGCAAGATACTACTTATATTGTTTGACATGTTGAAAGATACTGAATGAATGGGTGACCATGCATATATTCGACCCCGGATTTAGACATGGTACATGAAACCATCGCGAAAATGAATGAATTACAGAATACAGTGTCTTCATTCGGGGTTCGAACCCACAACATACAGCACCCAATCACCTAGCGGAGAAGCAACAGACAGAACCGCTCGACTCTATTGTAGGTAAAGCCAATCGCATAATTGGTCTCATTATTAAAAACGCAATTTCAATTTAATCATTCAAGTTGCTGTCCTTCGACATCTGTTTATTACTATGGTGCGTCCAATTTTAGAATATAATACAGTTATTTTCAATTCAATTTCTGACAGTCAGGCAAACCGTATTGAGTCAATTCAGAAACGTTTTCTTAGATATTTATATCATAAGCAGGGACGTAACAGTGACTCATCATATTGGTGTAATTGTGACTATAAATTGTTCTGCAATTTATTTAAAATTCAACCTTTGTTCTTACGTAGGAAACTATTTGATTGTATGTTTGTGCGTAAATGCCTATCTTCTTATGACTCTACAGATTGTACAGGTTTTTATGGCCTATGCGTACCTAGATACACTGCTAGACATAGACCTCCATTACACATCCCTTACTGTAGAGTTGATGTTACAAAAAATGGCCTGATTGGACATACGTCACGACTTTTTAATGACTTTATTGATAAGGTTTGCGATGTCGATGTTTTTAAGGAATCTCATTCAACTTTTAAAAGACATGTTATTTTATTTTTGCCATTGTTTGATGTTTAGGGTACTTTTTTGTTTGTTTAAATTTTAGTGTATTTTATCCTTTTCTTTATTTTCTTGTCTGTAAGTGGCTGCCTGATGGCGCTGTTGATGAGCAAATAAAATAAAATAAAAATAAAAATAAAAAAATAAATCCCCACTCTCAAAAAAGAGTACTGCTGGAGTTTCCAAAGACTTCAAGTAACACTAAAGAAACACGATCCCAAAATGTCTGTATGCAAGCTGTGCCGGTCCCCTATTTATACGCATGTGGTTATATAAGAGCATATAAGAGCCATCTAGTAGAACTTTTATTGACGTGCTAATTACTGCTCTAAAATTATCTCTCTTACACAAGTAATTAAATTTCCAGAACATTCAAAACATGACTAATTGAATTCAAGGTCATGAGGTCGTGAAGGAGAGTGGCCTTGAGAATGTTCTAGACTAATTAAACTCAGCGCATGAGTGAGAGGAAAATGACCTACATAACATCTATGACGTGTACTGAAAACAGAAGCAGTGGGTCACCTACACACGACCGGATTATGATACGTACAGAAAGGGAGACAGACTTTGTAACATATCGGTGATTGACAGTCGCTCAATGTGTGTGATCGGAACGTTTCTTGTCCTGTTCAAACTGTTGTGTTTTGAGTCTGTTGTTTTATGTTAGCTGCAGAGCCCATTGCAATTATCAATCGCTTTTGACGTCACTTCAAACATCTTTTGTCTGGTCCGTCATCTGGTTATAAATGTTCACAAACTTCATTTTTTTCCCGAAAATTTGAAACTGGTATCATAATTATGGCAAACTGTACACTCACAATTTCTTTCGCAAACTGCAATGTCAGCGGATGTGGTGGTGGTGGCCGGGCCAAGCTGCATGCATGCATAGGTGACAGACAGTGAACCTCCGTATCACTGGTATCGCTGGTAATGTTTGCAAAACAATGTTGTTCCATTGACAATTGTAATTGAAATACTATTTCTGTTTAAGGTTCAATAAATACTTCAAATGAATTTTAAAACTTAGTAAAATGAGTGGTTTATTTCCAAACTCTCCCTTTCAAATCTTTGCTACGACAGTGTAGACAGACAATAGTGTATGGCTAGTGCAGTAGTGGATCAGGCCTCCTGTGGGGCTATAATGTACGGTACAGTATGACCTCGTTTCTGTAAGTGCATATTTTTAAAGCAAAATTTCACATTGTCATACTACCTGCTCCTTTACCAAATATTGTAGAATGATAAAATATTGAAATCATAAAAATGTGATCGATTTTTGTTTGTATATGTTTTACAGAAGAAGCCAAGTCAGTCAAATGTACACTGCTTACACAATGTCACCTCATGAATGTAGTATTGGCGACCGATATGGTGAAAACACATATCTTGCTCAAACCAAATTATATTTATGAAACTAAACTAACCATATCATCCGTTGACTCTCATAATCTGTGCTGTCTCCAAGAATATCAGTTGTTCCCACTATTTTGCAGCAAAAATCAGAAAGACTCACTCATATCCAATGATGACCATGCACCACTGGTCCCACTGTGCGCAACATACATTGTGCACACTTGCTGGGGAGGAGCTAGGTGCAGCCATAGTGTCTACTTTCACTAAGGAAGGGGGTCTTTTCATCACCTAGGACACGTACATGTGCTGTAAGTCACTATGAAAGAGTGATCTATACAAGCCCCAACAACAGAAGGGTGGAGCAAACAACCTCCTCACAGAAGGAAGGTGGACTATGCAAGTCCCAGCACTGGGGAGGGTGGACTATTCAAGCTCCAGTACTGGGGAGGGTGGACTATAAGAGCCCCAGCACAGGGTGGACTTGATAAGCCCCCGCACAGAGTGATCTATAAAAGCCCATCTGTTTACACTGAATTGGGGGGTCTTTTAAAGGTCATGACCTCAAAGAGATGTATATAAGCCCCCTCAACGGAGTGATCTATATAAGCCCGTCTATTTCACTGAGCTAGGGGGTCTTTTGAGGTCATAACCCAAAAGTTATCTATATTGACCCCTTTACTACTCTGTCTTTCTGTGTGTGTGTGTGTGTGTGTGTGTATATATATATATATATATATATATATATATATATATATATATATATAAGTGTTGTTGATATATATGTATATATATATATATATATATATATATATATATATATATATATATATATATATATATATTCATATTTATATAAGGGTTGTTGGAGAATTGATTTTACAGTTTCATCTCTGCAACGTTGTTTCGTCAGTCGCGAGACGTACTCATCAGGAGACTAGACTGGAGTGAATCTACATGGGGTACACATCGGTGGTTACGCAGATAGTGGAATTCTGGTGGAGATTGACAGTTGTTGTCATAGCAGCAGCAATATATTGTGACGGTAATATTGATGATACCCTCGCACTCGGCTCGGGCATCATTAATATTACCGTCATGAGCACCATCCCTTGGGCGGGCAACAAATCGTGATCTTGCCCTTGCCGGCGTGTGTTATTATTTAAATATATTTCGAATCCTGATAGCAGACTGTTGCAAACCACAAGGCTTGTGACTTGTCTGTACTTAAATATGTCTGTTCAGACCCTAGAGGTTATGTTTGTCCTCCTTCACTCGACAGTCAGACTACGACTACTAAGGCATTCCGGCATATTTGATTTTGATTCGCTCCCTTAGCATTTATTTTTTCTCATGGTTTGTTTTACATTTTTAGCTTGGACTAGGGTTACTTTTAGGATTAGTTTTATATCATTTTTCTCTTCAATATTAAGTACTAACTTGCACTATGTAGATGTCGGTCAGTCGGGCAAATTAAACAAATATGTTGTTTTCTATCTTTCTCGCCTATAGAGCAACTTGACTCCTACACCATGGGGATGTTGTTGAAAATTTATGTCGAACTTCTAGGAAATGGCGAGATTCCACACCAATACAGGCATCGATCAATTGAGATCCATGGCCGCGAACTGATAATTCATAATGGAACTGACGAGACGCTTAATTTCATCAGCACTGACTTTGAGATGTGTTATGTCGGTAAAAAGCTGTATATGATTGGGTATTTTGATAGAGTCGATTCAGATCACTTGTTAATGATAGACTCTGACGGTACCATCTATAGAGCAGAAGACACAGTCCTCTATGTAGAGGGAAAAGATATGAGTCAATATCTGCAACACGAGGATGAAAATCCCGAATTTTATGACTACTATGGTCATCTTGACCCACGGAAGAGTAAGCATTGTGCAGCGGGATTTTACTCTGAAGAGGTTAGTAAAGTTATTAGTTAAATAGGCAGGAGGTATAAGTTTGAAGGATGTGTCAGCCTCATTATAATCACATCAAACTAAGTGAGGGAGATTTTCCTGTATTCTAATAACACCTATTACCTGGTTACGAGGGCTAGCGCTCGTTTACAAGAAACAGAAACAGTTACCAGAAACATATAGCCAAGTAGACCGAGGGGTATAGTGATGTGTTTCTGGTATTAACTCAGGGCCACGAGAAGTACTAAACAGGTGCTATAGCCCGAATAAAGACCTGGTTATAGGTGTTTTATTATACTCCACGTGCTCTTGCTCTTTTATGATATTGTTTTAAAATATGGTTTGTGATGAGAAAGCACTGGAGCAAATATGATAGGTTTAACGGGCGAATCTCCGGAGCGGGAACAGTAGTGCCGATTTCTTCAAAAAGAATCAAAAATGTCCTAAGCATATCGTATGAGTCCCTTGGTTGGACTTGAGTCGTTGTCAATGAGCCATTCAAATACCTACGCTTTTGAATTAGAAAATCTTACTGTTTTAGTCAGAGGCTTGTTGCTCTTCCCGGGCGCTCATCAAACTCTAATCTCCTGCCATTGTTTCGAAGCTGCAGACGACACCAAGAGTACGGTCAAGTGACCAGGCACTGTATCAAAAACCTATTTCCCCTATAGTCTTTGGAAAAAATACTCTGGCGTCACTTTTTCTAACTATGGGGACAAGTCGTATAGTGTCTCGGTTATGTGATATGTTGTGGCGTACGCGACATGGAATGAACATGTTGCATGTTATAAAAACATATTGACACAATTAGCCAGTCAAATTATAACCCTTTATTGAATACGTAA
Organism: Ptychodera flava; assembly: GCA_001465055.1. Classification (NCBI taxonomy): domain Eukaryota; kingdom Metazoa; phylum Hemichordata; class Enteropneusta; family Ptychoderidae; genus Ptychodera; species Ptychodera flava. The sequence continues at coordinate 180,286 of LD352017.1, read as the reverse complement.
TAGAGTGGGAAATGCGTCTAGCTCTGCTTTGAGCTTGTATAAATAGTCCCGAAATACATAAATATCGGAATAACAATAAATAATAATTTAACAATAAATAAATAAATAAATAAAATTGATTTTTGTCAATTTTTAAAGCAAGAACAATGATAAATACCCAAGAATTCCGGTGAAGCCACATTAATACAGACCATTGTGAAAAATTAGGATAACTCTGAATTCTACAGGTATAGCATTTTCGCATACACTTATAGTTTTGCGATTAGTGATTTTCTCCCTTAAAAATCAAGGATACAGGTATAGCATTTTCGCATACACTTACAGTTTTGCGATTAGTGATTTTCTCCCTTAAAAATCAAGGATACTCATTTCTTGTTCGGTTGTTTGGTCTCCACACCAGAACTCGTACATTGATAGAATTGAACCAGTTCAGAAGAAATTTATCAAATTTCTTTGTTTTAAGGAGGGAATGGTGTACAATGCTGATAATTATTTTACATTATGTTCTTATTTTAAACTTTCGCCTCATTTCATTCTTCGTCAAGTTTTAGATCTTTGTTTTATCCACAAGTGTGTCAATTTCATTACCGATTGTCCAGATATTAATAGCTCCTACAATTTCTATGTGGTCCAAAGGCGTCTCAGGTCTTCTGACCTTTTCCGGATACCAAATCACCTCGTTAACCTGTCAAAATATTGTTTTCCATCTCGGGCAATGACACTTTTAAATAGTGTGTATCGTTTTGATATTGATTTGTTTACCAGTTTTAGTGTTTTTAAACCCAAGTGTCATCTGTTTTGTTATCTCTTGCTGATAGTCATTTTATTATCGAGAGTTTTTGATGTTTGTCAGTCTCTTTTCTTAATCAGAGCTGATGCTTTTGTAGAATTAGTGAAATTATTGTAATGATAACGTCTATTTGATAAAGGATTCGAGTGCTTTAATGAATTACGGTTTTAAAACGCAATGTATAAAACTGATTAGCAAAAAAGCAATAATAGCAAGTCCAAACAACCCCAAAACAGTTATGGTAGGATGTGCTACACAAGACTAGTCGATTAGTTTCTTTGTTACTAGCAATCCTGTTTCCATGCATCTACAACTATTTAAAGAAAGATGCCGATATTCTCTATAATCACCATTACTGGTTTTTGAGTAATCCCTTCATTTTTCAGGAGGAATTTCTCCGGAAACAGTTTTCTTTCAGGGAGCAACCAACAATCAAAGAAGCCACCAAACATGTGACCCAGACACATCAGACTGAAGCCATTGTTGTGACCAGTTCCTATACCGAACAGAGATTAGAGGGAAATGGTGATCCACTGGAGACACCTTTGGGTCGGATTGATCAGCGTGGCTTTATCGGGAAGTCTAAAGAAAATCAGGGGAAAGACGAATATGAAAAGGTGATGTATACAGATATGATGCTAATAAAATTTTCCAATGGATGGCTTCAGCTTAATTTTTTCAATTTCTCTGGGAAAATGTTGGCTCACGAGATGGCAAAACAAAAGAAAACCAGGCCAACACTGAACAAATTTACAAATCGACATAACGCATGGCAGTCTACTTTTTTCAGAAGCCGTCGGATGACGCCCTAAGAAAACCAAACCGTTTTCTTTGCTGACATTTGGCCAACATTTCTTAGGGTGTACCAATACGATATTGAATATTGGTTGTTTCGACCATCGGGCTTGCCAGTACTGATTACAATATTGAGAATGCATCAACATTAAAGAGAGGATATTGCATTCCAAAGTGGGAGAAATATATAAGTCAAACAAACATTTTCACAAAAAATCAAGTGGTTTGTATAAACTTAATATCTTTAATTTGCCATCAAACAAACAAGCTATCGTACTTGCATATTTCTAAATTGACCAATGTGCCAACAATTGTTACACGGTTGAATCCAAGTCTCGCTTTTACTGTGATAGGCTAAGGTGGAACAGTTTTTATAGAACATAAAACACAGTCGCTTGTGCAGACTGAAGTCATAACATCTGTCTAACGACGGCTTATATATTATATCTACATCAACTTTTTATGTTGGTAAAGATTGAGACGGTCCCTCGCAAAACCACCAATGGTGCTATTCCACAAAGCTAAGTTGGCTGTGACATACCAAACTGACCAGTCCCTGTGTTAATGATAATTCTAGGGAACTATTCTGTCATGACGAGTTGTGTAAGGTACAGTAAAAACCATAGCTAATATGCTTCGAATCATAAGAATATGAACTTACTGCAGCAGCAGCTCTTTTGAGTATTTTATATACTAGATGCAATGTGATGTTATTTTTAGAAAGTTTACAACCTCCTTGACGTGTTTCTATCACGGCCATTGCCTTGACGAATTTACATTTTCATTTGTAATAGTTATTCTTATCAGTGCTTTCGCACATGTTAATGGAAAGGGTTGAAATAACATTAGTTTAAAGTGTAGAGTGACATGTTGTTCCCAGTGCTACCAATCCTCAGTGCGTAATTTGTGTGTAGGTAAACCACATGCAGACTGTACGTATACAGTGTAACGTTTATTTGAAATGTTGTATTGATCAGTGTTTTCGCGAATGTTGATGGAAATGGTTATAACGACGTGCTGTATTAATGTTTACCTTTCTCATTCAATGCTGTACATTTTTTATTGGAGCACATTACTGGCAAAATATATAAGATGACTACATAAGAATGAAAAGGCATGTGAGCACTTTTAATGTTACTATAAATGAAAAAGCGTTAGCCACGGAAAACCAAATATGGCGGCCATTCTTGTATCATCAAATTAACTATTTTCGCAAAAAATAATTAACGTGCTCCAGTTTTCTAATAGCTTCAACAATTTTCCATCACTCTGGTACTTAACGCAGAGTATTCATGCCATTTTCGTACCTTATGTGATGTTATATTTGCAATGCGTATTTAAAAAAAAAACAGTGCTAAGTAAATACTATAAATCATTTCTGGTTTCAGTTTTGGCACAAGTATATCTCATAACATTATAAATGTTTTAGACTACAGTACTTTTATATAACAAAGAGTATATTTATAAAGCACATTGTATAATGGGATATTTTAGCATACTATAACAGAAACAAAATGTATTTAGACAGTGAGTAATTTGATGAAATAGATTAATATTTTAATTATTTCCACACTGAATCTGAGTTGGTTTTTCGATTACAATACTGATTTTTGAAAAGTACTCTGTGAAATGTTTAAATTCTTTCAAGTTTCAGCTTTGGTACAAGTATATATTCATAGCATTATACAGACTTTTCAAGATTTCCTTTATATCACAAAGAGTATATATTTTTGAAGTATAATGGGAGATTGTAGCATAAACTCTTACAGAAACAAAATCTATATACAAAGAAATGACTTTATGAAAGTTATAAATCTTTCATGTATTTCCACAAAGCAGATAATGTGAAATTAACAGTTACAATGCAGGCTTGTTTAGCCTCGGGAGGCTACCAAGCTTTAAAATATATGTTGTTGCAACGATGTTTTAAAAGTTAAGGTGCCGACTGATGGATCTGAAGTGATCAGGACGTATATTCAAGCTAGTAACTATTTACTGTGAGACGGTCAAATACTTTCAGGTTATTGACCGCATAAATAGCTCCTACTTTCTTGACTTCATATCCGGAACCTCGACATGTTTCCATTCATACGATAACAAATAACATGACTAATGACCAACAACCTGTATAAGATTGATTATTCTCACATTCCTGGCCGCTGGGAGTGTGGAATCGACGGTGTGGGAAAAATCGATCCCACATTCTCAGAAATCGTCCCACACTCTGCAGTAAATATTACACGAGCTCTTATTGGATGATAAACAGCCTGTTTCGTTCCGCGTGCAAAATGTTATCCAATGGCATGACGAGTAACACACGGGCCGGAACTACAAGTTAGCAGGTCAAGGTACAGTGGCAGACGACAGAGTTGTCACGATTTTAGATAATGTTGTACCTGCCCAATGTGAATTTAATGCATTTTTGTGGTCATGTGAGAAAAAGAATCTCACACACCAAGGACCCAGGATCAGATTTTTTATACTCGTTTGGGATATTTTGTCTCACACTCTCCTGCAGCTCGTGTGAGACAAAATATCCCCAACTCGTGTGAGAAATCTGATCCCAGGTCCTTGGGGGTGTGAGATTCTATTATAGAAATAACGGGCGACACGCTGACCATTATAGTTTATTTATGGGTAAGGACGACAGGAAAGCCAAAAATCAACGGGCTCGGCAAGCCTCGAGCCCGCGCCGATAAATAAACGTTAATGGTCAGGGCGGAGTCTGTTATTTCCATTATATTATCAACGAAACCCAAGAAAACCGTCAAAATTTGCGAAAATTTCCCAAGCGAACGACAACTGGGCCTGTTACAACCGATAACGTTGTAACTAACCGATAACGTATCAAAGCCGATAACGTAGAAAAATTTACCGATAACGTAGTCAATCAACCGATAACGTAGTCAATCAACCGATAACGTAGTCAATCAACCGATAACGTAGTAACGAACCGATAACGTACTAGTAATTTTTTCTCACCGACAACGTAGTAAAAATTTACCGATGTAGTAATTTGACGCACGCGAGTTTCGGAAACAAACTTGTTGTTTTTCTTGGCCTAAGCGTTTCTTTTTTCTATCAGCACTATACTATGTACGACTACTCAATAATTTTGCGATATCTTCGTAATCCTACTTCAAATAAGATGAGACTTGACGTGAATCACGACAGAAAGGATAAAAATGAAAGAAAAAGCAATACGCTGTCTACAAAGTATGTTGACTTAGCTTGCTTACAGGAGTAACTTGCAAAATTAATGAATTTTGATTATTAGGAATTCAAATTGAGCAATGAGTCCATATTTACCTGTAATTCAGTCCCAGAATGAAAGTTACATGAGTGTGTACCGGTGCTTTACGTCTGCTCTGTGCTGTTTCGTGTATATGTTTATAACTAATGTATGACGAATTTTGACCCAATGTTATCGGATAATCGGTCATGTTGAAAACTTTTCCCCAAGTCCTCCCAACTTAGAAAATGTGTCGATAAAGACACTCACATGTATGTTGTATCTTTAATTCATCCTGCAGGAATACTTATCAATTAGTTCGCATTTCCAAAATTGATGAAATTCGATTCGTGATGTATGAGTAAGATCAAGAAAACAGTATACTCCAAGTATATGTAACTCTGAAAGTGTAACTGATTGATTTTGAAAAAAACCCAAAAGATACAACAATCATTTATATTGAGTTAGTTTCCATTTATTAATATCTTATCGGTCGATTGATAATGTATTTATCGACTTGATGCATTATCAGTGCATTGATATATTTACTCTTTGACTTGGCTTAGTTATGGGTTGATTAGATATATAATTTGTTGATTTAATACGTCATCGGTTGATTTGATACGTTATTGTTCACTTGGCTACATTATGGGTTGATTTGACATACTGTCTCTCTATGTATATATCCGTCGATCGATCTATCTATCCATCGAGATATTAATATATATATATATATATATATATATATATATATATATATATATACATATACATATATAGATTTATCAATCGTTCTATTAGTCGAGCAATCGATCAATTCATTCAATCATTCAATCGATAGAAATATCGATCGATTGATAGATCAGTATATCGATCGATCAATCGCGATCGATCAATCGGTTGATCTATCGATTGATCAATGGATTGGTCGATCTATCGATTGATCAATTGATTGATCATTCGATTGACGACAGAAATATCTCTATGAATCTATTCCCATGAATCACTTGATCCAATACATAATCAGTTGATTTGATACGTTATCGGTTAGGAAAAATTACTACGTTATCGGTAAATTTTTACTACGTTATCGGGTATGATATGTTAGGCCTATAGGTTAGTTACTACGTTATCGGTTGTAACAGGGCCCCAGAACTAAGGGATGGACCATTAGACCTTGGAAGGGGGGGTGGTCACAATGAAATTGTGAAAAATTTTTTTTTACTATTGTAAATTTCTGAAATTTTTTTTTTCCAATTGAGATTAGCTGTGCAATTTTTTTTTTTCA
>LD352017.1:136212-151828 GCA_001465055.1 Ptychodera flava | reverse complement strand
TCTCTGCTTTCCCTTTCCCGGCGAATTGAAGAAATCCATTCTTAATAAAAAAAGCTCACGGTGCCCTTTCATTTTGTGCATCTGCTTTTGTCCTCTCAATCGACAAACTACCGGAAACAACAGACTTATTGTCCATGCGTTGCCCTTTGGTCCTTCACACTCATCTACGCTGCAGCATCGGAAGCTTAATAAACATGCGTCAAATCGAAGTCTAACATTGGATCAGTTTGTTCGTTTGTTGTTGTTGTATTTTCTGTTGGTTTCATTTAACATTTGCTTTTATTCAATCTACTGTTTGTTTTGGACGTATGATTAATTTTTGTCAATTTTCTTTATTCTCTGTTTGTATGTGTTCTGTTTTCCAGTCTGGGGACCCTGTGTTAACATCGCTGCTTTCAAGTGTATACGTCGGCGATATTATTCGGTTTCCAAACTGCCATTTTTTTCTGAATCATAACAAAAAAATGTGTGTTTCACGTAAACCCGACCTACCCTAGAAAATCATATGTTCATTTTTTAATAAAAATTCGAGTAAATTCTTTAAATGTTTCCGTATATCATGGGTCTCAGAAAAAAATTAAAACATCTCCCGACCTACCTACCCTAATTTTCAGAGGCATGTTACCGGAAAAACAATTTTATATTGGGATTAATTTTATATTGGCAAAGGCCTTTCGCTGCGTATCTCACCCAAACTGCGAAACAGTTCTGTCAGATACATAGCGCCATCAACGTAAAAAGTCCGGAGAGGAATCTCTCACATCGATCGTGCAGCTGAACTTATTATATGTGCTACTCACTGAAATACCAGAATAACAGCGGCAATAGTTGTTTAAACAATTATCAATTATTGGTATCATTCTAGTAAATACCGAAAGAGTGAATACTCTCAACAATACCGAACAGCACAATAACGGTTGACTACAAGCAGTTTCGGTGCAACGGTCACTCATCCCCCCCCCCCCCGGCAAAATAGGTACGCCATTGAAACTTTTATCCAATCAAATTACGTAGTACATTCTGCGGTCTCTCTGACGTCATATCGACATGGCAACATTCGAACGTAAAGTGAACATTGACACAAGTGGCGACACTTCCTGAGAATACATAAGCAAGCGATCCTCCTTGATTTTCCGAGATCTATTTTCCGTACTGCTATTACTTTGCAACTATGTCTGCACAAACGATACAGTTTCCTAATGACACAAATGTGCTCATTGTCTCAAGACATTTCAACGTAAGTATCAAACACACCCTCTTTCATTACTTCCTCTCACTGTTCTAACTCCTACTAGTTCTACTCACACAGAGTCACAGAACGTCACAAATTCCAGCTTTATATATACCCATGTTGGAATCACTATGTAGCTGAACGGCCATGCCAACAAGCCACTGTCCTAAACGGACTGCCTTCTCCTGTTTTTCAAAACGGGAAACCCCTGAGCAATGTTCGTCTTCTAATTTAAAACCTGGTGTCAGACTGAGAGCAATGTGGATGAATACAATGACACATGTTGGCGTCTCATACTAAAGATTTGTAAGGGACCATTTTGACTCATAGGTTTTAGTTTCATGTAAAATGAATCTAACAACATAAATACCTGGTAACCTGGGTAAGATTCTGAAAAACCCATACATTGACTTTTCATGTCCAGAAGCTTGTTCTGTGTATACAAACTCGTGAGGTCGTGCAAGTCAAAACGGTTTGTCTCCCATGTCAGTCTTTTAGACACTTTGTGTTCGTAACTAATCGTGCTTTGAGCAGCGCCTTCTTTATAAATGCTCGTGCTCTGCTATATTCGCGTCAGTCGATTATTTCATCCGTCAATTGCAGAATTTATCATTTCTGCTTTCTCTTCTGGGCTAGCTGGTGGAAACGTTTGCAAGCCTAAATACATCACAACATGATTATATACAAAATCTACTTTCCGCTTACGTTTACGTTTATATGTCACACAGACGGTTTGCCGTAAAGTAAAACAACCTCTCCAGCACAATGTACAGAACCTGTTGATATCCATAAATAGGGCCGTTCACAGTTTACGTCACTGTTCTCTCATTAATATGCAAAAATAAATATTTGTCCGCATTTTTAGATTACGCTTTTGAAAATTACGCATGCAAAAACGACGTAAATACATCTCAGTGGGCGACTGCTAGTGTAACAGTTAATACTAAAAAACATATTCACGACTCAGAGTACAAGCTGCAAAAACAGCCACGCATGCAACATTGATAAAATTTGTCCGCATTTCAAGCTGCGTGTCCGATGTCGCGCGCGTACAGCTATATTTAGTAACAGACCTGTAACCGTGAACAGCGCTATTGTATTGCTTATGTGCACCGTTGAAGGGTGATATGGTTGTTAATTCTACTGTTTTATCCCCTCTTGTTGCCCATACGTCCCCGCAAAGTAGAATTCTTGCTGGGCACTGTTGTCAAAAGGGAACCTCCCGAGATATCAGGAAGGTTGCTAGGTTTTGGATAGGGCATGACATTCTGCTGTAAGCTATTAAATCTTCTTTCTTTTCATTTCAGCTTGGAAAGTTTTTCGTTGATTGTGAAGAGACAGTTAAAATACAACAGAAATGCATTTCAAAGCAATGGAAGAAATACTCTGTTAAACTGACATATCCATTCTTTATCACTCTCACGGATATGGTAAGTCTGGCTTGTTTTCAACTACAAACTACTACTATCTGAACAAGATCTAGTGATAACATTCGAAAAGGCAAGATGCATGATGCCTCATGCTTACGTGTCGCATGCTCTACACAACTCGTAAACAGGAGGTACAAAACCTTCCTTACATACTCCTGGGAAACTTCAGAGTACGTCTAGTCCAAAAGTTTCATACACGGAACCCACAAACTCACAATATGACTCTCCATTTGACTTGTCATACTGACATCGAAAGTCAGCAAACTTGCATTCAGATACTTGCTCGTACAACCAAATGGAAGTTTGGCCAAATGCAGTAAGTTGCAACAACTTGGCCAAGTACAAAAACAGGAATACGTCAAAATATGAAATGCAAAGTACAAGATTAAATTTTAGACTTGGCCACACGGCACCGAGTTTATTGATCTCATACATGAAATAGAGATCAAAGTGCTCGTGGATTTAGATAATTATAGCATACTTTATGGTAGAATGTGCCTCGAGACAGGTATTCCAACTCTCAAAAATTTACAATACTATTTTTCTGTATCACTTGTGGGGGTTCATTTTGAAGCTCATGAAATAATTAATTTTTTACCATAGAGCTAACAAATGGATGTTGGCCATTTTGAATTTCAGAAGTCAGTAAATATTTGATAATTTGTTCCTAAAGTACAAGATTTTCGGTGGTTACCCCTGATTTTGGTTTTGTTTTCGAACATGAATGATTTACATTTTCCTTGTGCATTGTTTTATCAAAGTAAGTCTACCTTATGCAGTTGTCAGTGAAATTCTTTCTCAGCAAATTACATATTTCAGTGGACATTTTACCTTATAATTGACAACAGACATAGCCTAGCCTTGTTGGTTAGGTTTTTTTTTAGAACAAGATGCCATGATATTCCCTTCATTGTGCATTACAGAGTGCAGTAGTTCCAAAGCTGATGCACTGCCGGGCAGTGAAGCTTGTGGAAAAGTCTAGTTCAGACTCAGGGAATGAAAACAAACATCTGAGATTCCAACTCCTCACAAATGATCCAATACAGGTAGGTGACAAGTATTTACTGCCTTTGATGAAGAATTCTGGCACAGGTGTGCCCCACCAGAACCATCATGTTTGCATTTTCTGAGAAAAAAAACCAAATTTACTGATACTTACTGGACTCTGAGTAAAGAACATGTTTAAGTTTTGCATCAACTTCTATAGAGTGTTGGCTATTGCATGTAGAAGTCTGAACAAAATGTTTGATTTTTCTATAGTTAGTCAAGTGAAAGTAAATATAATCAGCTTTCACTTTGATCATGACACGCGTGCTCTCAGAATGTTATATTTTTCAGTTGACTCTTTACAGCTGTTTGTACATTTGGTAGAATGGAGTCACTTTTAAATTTTGCAATAGTATGCATTTTCAAATTCACAAAGGCTAAATCTTTGCTCAGACTTTCTTCAATGAAACTCAATCAATTGTTATCATGGAAATTCAGGTAGGTTTTCATGCATTTTTCTTTCGCTTTGCTTCTTTAGAACATGAAAGTTCAGTGTTCTGATGAGGATCAGTATCAAGAGCTGACTTAATCCATCAGTTCCATGATAAACTTGTACAAGTTTGCTGAAGAACAGAACATGGACTCAAAGCAGAGAATGCCTTTGACAGCGAGTGTTGTCGAGATCAAATCTTCAGAAAGCGACAATCAAGATGTTGAAGTGGATGATTGCAGTCTTGCGTCATCTGTCAGTGATTCGTCTTTGGACGGCAGCAGCTGTAACGAGGATCTGACCCATGAACTGGTGACATCATCATCGATGCAGTCACTGTCATCAACATCATCATACTTCAGTTGTGAGGAAGAAGTGCAAAACTCAGCTTCAGGCTCAGATTCAGATGGCTCTGCCATCGATCCCAAAAGCAGCACTGCCTCAGCCTCATCCTCAAAATCAGACAGTGGTATTGAGAACACCAGCTTGCAATCAAGCATTGATTCAGTTGAGCAGTTGGCGGACTCTGCATCAGTACACATTGCTGAAAATGTTCCTTCAGAGAACCATAAACTTGACAAAGAATCAATGGTATCAGGTTTGTACAGATGCCATGGCTTTTCCAGTTAGCCCTTGAGTCCAATGTAATTCATGTGGGCTGATGTGCAGCATCTGGGAAGCTGATATCTAATTGGTTGGCTGAATCTTACCGTTATAATAAAATAATACAAATAGACTCCCTAAGTTGCTGTGAATAGTAACAATTGACCAATCAGATATAATCTTCTTAGGACACTGCACATCAGCAGATTAATGTACGTGCAGCTGGCAAAATTGAAATGAAGTTAAGTTTTCCAAATGTTTGCATACAAGTGTTCCTAACTTGTATTGTTATTTACTAGGGGAGGGGGTTCCTTTCTCAGAGGGCTGTCACTGTTGTGTGCCTCTGAAGTCCAACTTGACTCAGGAAAGATTTCTTTGAATTAAAGGGACCAGCTGTTTGATTTTATTTTTCACCATTTTTTTTCTTATGTCAACTGCAGTTCCTTATTCTACTTCCAAAAGCATGTTGAGGTACTCGGTATTCAGCTTGTCAACTATTTAGTCTGTACATGGATAAACTGCATTGCCATTGCGGCAAGTGAATTCTGGTCTGGATGTCATTAGAATTCATAAGTAAACAATTTCAACGTTGGTTTTGTAAAGTGTAAAGTGCACTTTATGTGAATAGACGCCACATTGACAAGTTAAATAATAGGTATTTCAACTTGCTTTTGGGAGCACAACAAGAATTTGCGATTGACATGCAAATCAAAACTAGTGAAAAATTGCCAAAAGTTACAACTGCTAGCCTTTTAAAGTAGTACATGCATCAAAATTGAAAGACTTAACTTTCACTATATATCTTTCTGTAGGAAACTTAAAAGCATTCCCATTTGAAATGAAGAATAAAAATTTTGGGTTGAGAATCAGGGATTCAAAATTTGGTACTAGAGAAATGAAGTACACAATATTTATTGATTCTATAAATTCAAAATGGCCGCCATCCCTGTGTTAACTTTATGGGGTAAAATTTTTGATTCTTGCAAAATTAAGCCCGTAAAAACTTTTTACTCTGTAAGCTCCAAACTGAGTCCACAAATGGCAGATCAAAAATGTATCATAAAAGTTTAAGTCTGAATACCTGTTCCAAATTGCATTTTATCTTTACAGGCAAAAAAATAATGAGAAGTTACTGCTATAGAAGTTTTAAGTTGGGCATGACAGTAATCTGATGGCTTAAGACGTGAACGTAATGCGTACAAACACCAAAGTGTACAGTACTATGCTTTTTCTTTTACCCCAAACAGATTTCATGTCATTCAAACACGATTCTCCTGTCAAGCATGATATCAAGGGTCACAGTTCAGATGACAAACTTTCAGTGAGAGAGGCCAAGTCAATGCAGTTTGTTGATTCTGAACAGGTTACCAAGCAACCTCGTAGACGTCACAGGTCAAGGGTCCGGAGAATTCTTAGGTGGTTCACCAAGTGCATCAGGCCACAAGTAAGTTTTTCATTGCATATGCTTCCTGTTGTAAAGAGAGAGCCCCTATACTATCATTGTCACATTCATCACTATGGCGGTATTTGCTGCATATTTTGACTGTAAATGTTTCTGTGAACTGCCTGTACCTCAACCATCATGTACAAAACATACTGGTCACTTTAATAACTGTCAATGCAATCCTGTTGGTTATGGTAATTTGCATCAGACTTTTAAAACATCTTCCGAAGAAATCCTAGCAATAGTCTATTTCATACAACCCTTGGTATTCCTGAAAGTATACATACCTGTAACCTACAGTATGTTGCAATATGATTCTGTTCAATGCTTTACTATATATTTGATTGGATAAATAAAGTTTTCAGGGTACTCTTGGTTCAATATTTTTTAATGTTCTTGTTCATCTCTCACTGACAGGAAAGCACTGACAACTGAAATCCTTCAAACGAGGAACGGGAAAATTTTTCCGAATGCCATGCCATGTGAAGCGCCATCAACTGACAACAGATGTATCTATAGGACCTTGTGTTTCAATATAACACAAGTTCACAGAATGTGGGACTGACAACATCAGCTGAAAACATATCTATCTGCTTCAGTAGAATACTTGTTTACAAAGTATTCTACAAAGGACCACAGTTCCACACCAGCTCTACAGGACTCATAGCAGAAATTATCAAAGTCATCATGTCTTCACGCAATTCTTGATACCTTAAACAACGACTTTGCCGATGAAGTGAGTCATTACAGTCTCAGGCAGTGGACCAAATTTTCATTATCACAGATTTCCCCCAGGCACAGGACAAACGCTATTTAAAGTAGCCAGAATTAATTGATCAGTTTGCGTATCTTCAATTTGAATTCATATTTGTATATATTGCATATATTTTTTGCAGTGCTTTTGTCATACTCCTTTTATGACAGAAAGCAATTCTAATTTTGTAATAAGATATTTATTAAATAATATATACAGTATATTTGTTATTTTCATGGTCGTTTACTTTTTGTGTACCAGTTTTGGTAAGACTGAAGATTACTGGTCTCTCATCTTGACCATATTACAAGTAAATATTATCCTAGGGGGTTCAGTTGCTTCACAGAGGTGTGGAAGGGCCCACTGAGAAAGGCAAATTGTTTTCATAACAGGCTGAACGTTCCCTCAGGTGTGCCACCTTTCCTTTTGTTATGATGCATGTCAGTTTTGTGCACATGGAAACAGTTGCTGTATTTGAGTGTGTGGACTGAAAGATCCGTTGCTCGAGGGGAGTGTAGAGAGCGTCCTCGACCAATGGATCTTTCAGTCTAATGAGTGTGCAGTTGTTTATTTTTACACACATTGTAAAAAGAACATGATCACAAAGGAAAAGTGTGAAAGTGAAGTTCACAAATTGAGTGGAGGCCAAACCCTCTCCCCGAAAAGTGAGGGAATTTTGCTTTTGAATTTATGTGACAATCTGAGACGGTCTGTTACAAAGTCCAAATTCATAGCTTCCCTAAGAACGTCAACGAGTTTCTGAGGGACATTGATGTCTCAACTGGAAATAGCTGCTTGAAGGGAGAATGAATCCAATATTCAGACTCAAAATAATTATGATGGGTACCACGGTGCTTGATTTTACTTGGACCAATAAACTGCAAGCGAGAAGGGATCAGGGTTAGCTGATGGACATATATTAATGGAGGGTTTCCTCTTCCGAAAAAGGGGGAAAAAATAACATGCTGAAATTCGTGAATATGGTAGATACAAGTCCTGGTATATGGTCAGAAATTTCAAAACTATATTCCATATATACATCTGTAAGACCAGAAATCTTTGGGGTAGGTAGCTCAGACAAAATTTGTTTATATCAAACTCTCCCCTACCCCTCCCTAAAACAAATGTTCAAAGGGAAAAAGGCTTTAAAGTCCGAGACTGCAGTGATCAGTTTGGATATACATACAGTTTTGAATAATGCTAACATGTAAACAAGAGATGTTACACAGTTAATGAAATAATGGACAAACTTTAATGATAGAGATATTTACCATAAAATTAGGCCATAACGTTTCTTAATATTGTCTTCCATTTCTACAGTTCTCATGCTGTGGTTTACAGGATTGTGTAGTTTTGCAACTTGTATTTTGTCAGGTTGGTATGAAATGGTTCCTACATTCAAACTACCGGTATATCCTGTTTTTTGGTCTTTTTCTTTCATGCTGTGATGACATTTGATGGATAACAATAGCCTCAGGTGTAGATGTTGCTTGCAAGTTTACCTTTCATTATATTTTTGTGGTCACCAATACAAAAGCAAAAGGCAGAGCTCACTTACTCCAATTCAGCCTGACATACATAAATAAACTGAATTTCACTTTCAAATTTAAACTCCTGCAATAATCTGAGATTGTCCCAGAAGGTAGAAGAGTTTCAAACATGAAACAGGACGCTGCCCACGATACCAAGGACTTTAGTTGGAGGTTGGGATGGGGATGGGGAATGACAAAATTTTACGCCAAAATTCACACATCCTTCGACACGTCTGTTGGTTTTTTTAATTTATAAAAACAAAAACTGACAAAACATAAACTTTCTGTACACAGCTGTTTCTGAATCTGACTTATAGTTACCTGTGATATTACTGCCGTAATCTAAAGTAAACATTTACTTTTGTGATATTACAACAAAGTGGCTGGTGAGGCAATTATTCATAGCACTTGAAAACGACGTCTTTTTTGAAATTAACACTTTGAGTACATTCTGGGATCCTCTTAAATACATAATCCCAACAACAAAAAATTTTTCCTAAAAATGAAGGGGACCTGATAATAATTAATATATTGCTACAACATAAATAAATGTTTCATTCTGAATGCGATGTAAATTCATATTTCTTTATATTTTGTTCTTTGACCTATTTTATGGAACAACTGACGTTGGAATCTGCCTGAGAGAAATTTAACTCACAAAGTATATTGAAAACTAACCAAGTTGAGTGGAAAGCATGTGGGATCACATAGCAATTTCATTTGTGATTTCAAATCCATTCACTTTTCTTTGTATATTATATATACATAGCAAAAAAATTCAATCTCTTTGCATTCAATATAACATGTACACACGAGAACAAAAATTACCTTTTCTCAGTGGATCAAAGAATTACTTTTGAAAATATTCAATAAGCTTCAGTCAGTTAGACAGACAATAAACAATTTACATATTAAGTTTGGAAAATTATAAAAAAAAGGAATGCTGATATTACAAAAAAATTCAGGAAAAAAATACTTTTTCCTGGTTAAGGACAGGGCCACCATGATCTTTAAATGTTCTATGCAATTGTGAAATGTGAAACAAACTTACAGATATGCCAAAATTTCTTTCATCTGTGCCTCCTGACAGAATAAACAATTCAATCCATCACCTGTTCTCATCTGCTTACCATGAAAGAAAGTAACAAGGCTTGAACCCGAACAAAAATCATAATAACTACGAAGACATTGTAATGCAGCAAAAAAATAAGAGTTCCTCCGGATCTGAAATCAGGGCACAGTATGCTAATTTCACTGCCTATTTAAACAGTGGAGTTCTGGGTAATATCCACGCCACCTTTGAAAATGAAGATGGCAAACCCCTTTATCCAAAGGTCAAGCTCAAGTTCATTTCTGTTCTTTCAATTTGTTTTCATTTGTTTTTTATATCTAACTCTAATCTATTAAACCGTTGACTCAAAATCGCCACAGGACGGTCAGTCTCAATTGACCACCCCCTGCAACTAATGTTTTTTTACCACAAAGACTTATATCAGTCTGATCCCAGTACCGTCCAGGTCCCTCGGCAAATGTCAATCATCATTCTTGAGAAGATGCTAGGTCAACCACTGACAAGTACTTGGCCCTTTCGCCGAAAATTGTTGTTGTTGTAGCTTTTTTGGAAATGTTTAATGGTCTATCACTGAGAGCCCTTGATACATGGAGAGCCCTAAGGTCTTGCTCTTTGCCATTCCACAAATTCATCTAGCATAACTGGCCCTGGGGAAAACCAAGAACACAAAATGTTAGGAGAGGTAGTAATGAAAATATTTACCTTGCCACTTGAACTTCTAGGTTCCAAAGATTCATATGAAGCTACTATAGGTAAAAATAGCTTTTTTACCTCCTGAGCAAGGATTGCTCAGTGTTAACGACTGACCACATGGTTGTTCATTAAAGGCATGCTATAATGACTTTTTTGCCCACATTCATCAAATTCAACTCTGTTATTTGTACCAGAATACCATTCATCCAGTGGTTTTTGAAATGATCTTTGGAGAGTATTTAAGTGGTGGGCGATTAGCTCTCTACCAGAATCTTTCATTGCATTTCATCATAAGTGTATCAAAAGGGTATATTTTTTCTGTTCTGTTAGTATTCACTGTTGATGTCATTCCTTGAGGTTGCTTTGAGGTTTGTGGAAAAAAGGATAATCAAAAATTTGCTGCTGAAATCAGGTAAAACCTGCATTTAGCATAGTGAGTATGACTAGCAAAAACACTGGCTTTCTCAGCAAATCAATGCATAAGATGAAACAATCTTGTCATCATCCTCTCTCTACATATGCTCTGGAACATATAAAGCCAAAACTTTTGATATTTTTTGATACACAAAATGGACACTATGTTTATCAAAACTTGATCAGCTTACCTCCTGCACACAGAACAGGGAACACATCAAAGGACAAGAAGTTGTACTTACAGGCACCATCTTCATCATAGTTTGTAAGCTCCGAGTTGATAGTTCTACTGAATTCTAAAATATTGCACCACTGGTCTTTGTTGATAACCTTGTATTTGGATTGCTGCAAATCAAAAAGAGTTGATAAAATCTTAAACTGCAGGTGGAAAAGGCTTCATCTGTGAGACTGTGGTAACCTTGTTTATCATGCTGAAGTTCACATCAGGTTCAAAACAAATGAACATTCTTTTCTGTCACAAGAGGGCGCCCTACGAGTACATCAAACTACCTGCATAGTGCCATGGAGCCCACCAAGAAATGATTGAATGCCTCTCCTTTTTTGCCACCAAATATAATTTTTTTCTGTCTGTCTGTTTATCATTACACAGAGTTTTGACCAACTTATTTTTGCAACCAGTCAACATAGACCCTAAAAAAGAGCAACTGGCAACTGTGAAAACAATAAAGAAATGTACCACTTGCTACATACACTTTGAGTAATAACCCCCAACCTACTTGTGGTCTAAAAATAACATCATGTGATATACTGGTAATGAAAACAAATAGGGTCACCTTCATATGACCTGTTCCAGTACATTTTGGCGAATGACAATTTTCTGTTCAGGAATGTCATCTGTTCGAGAATATCACCATCATGTTCATCGAACATCATCGAAATCACACTTGACCACTTCTCCTTTCACCGTGTAATTTCTCTAATCCACTCATGCGTTCCATCCTTGTTATTGTTACATCATATAAAAGAAATACTGCAGTTGCCAGTCAGTCTTTTGTAAGGGACTGTGCTTTCACAATATTTCCAATTTACCAATTTTTTTAGCATATCATCAATAAATGATCTTGAACCAAGTGTCAATTTCCTATTGCGTCTTTTGATATCACATTGTGAAGATATTGCGACAAAAATATCAATGAAAACATTTCAGTCCCATTTGACATCACAGCATTCACTGTTTGTTAATACTTACCTCAAGGAATTGATGGAAGGATGAAAATAGCACCCATTGTCTTCCTAAGAGTAGTGATAACATAATTTTTGCTGTTTCTATGTCCATACTTCGCTGATCTTTATCCTGTATACAAGCAGAATTTTAAAAAGTTTTCATAAATATTCAACTATGTACATAGATCAATGCTCAGTTCAGTCTTTAATTCATATATTCTGTATGAGGATCTAGCTGATCACATATCTGGTGTTAAAATATGTGTGCCGCAAGATTCAGCTTGGCTACAAACAAACCCCAATCTCCCTAATATGCACTGTTATTATGCAGTCCTACATGTAAATATTTTTGGCCAATAAATTTAACCACATGAAATTCAAAGTTTTGAGCATGGAAGTTGACAACATTCTATGGTTGGTACACAATAACTTAAAAGGGGATATCTAACCGCTGAAAATAAGTAATTAATTTTGACTGATGTTAATGTATTTCACTGCAAATGGAACAAAATATCAAGACTTACCCTGGCAAAGTCATAGGCGTATCTATAAATTTGTTTAAATAATACTGGGTCATTGAGTTGAGACCGTAAAAATTCAAACTTGGCTTGCAGCTTTGTCACCGAGTCAACTCTGGAAATCAAAGCAAAACATTTCATATCTCAATCTACTTTAATAAAACAGAAAACAGAAACATAGGGCCAAAGTCCCTGAAGCTACTATAGACATGGATACAAAATTAAGTATATCCTGATTGTATGAAATTATCTCACTGAGGTCATCCTAGGGACATGTAAACCAAATATTAAAGCTGTCTGACCAGCGGTTTTGAAAAAAACAAGCGACTCAACAGTTGACAGAGCTCTGCTGTATTATGTAGACAATAACCTTTTGTGACACATGTATTGATGAAGAAGGTGGATATCTTTGATAGCTCATTTCAGGATGGCCTGACCAAAAATGGAAAAAATTCTGTAAAAATACATATTTGCATATTTCATCAGACTATATTAGTCTATAATAGCAAATAAACGAGAATTAATTACATTCTAATTAAAGTAAACAAGATTTGCTTCAATCAAGATTTACGTCATAAAAAAACAGCATATCTGTCAGGTTATAAAGAATCTTGAGCTGATATAATCTTTTAATATCAGTATTTTCATCCTATTAACCAAGCACATTTTAACTTTCAAATTAACATTGTAAGTAAGTTCTGTTGAATAAGTTGAGACTGTACGTACTCAGAGAAAGCACACTGAAGAGACAAATGTTTGAAACTTAAAGCCCCAATAGCTGCTAATTTTATGCATTATTTTCATGATTTTATTTTCAAACCAGAGTTGGTTCGTTTAAATGTACTTACTGAGGGACGTGTATTGAAGTATCGCTGCTCGCTGATTTGGACCATGCCCACACGTTTTAAGAGGTTTAATAATAAACGGGTGCTGCACCCATAAAATGGCGCCCTCACAGGACAATACAAAAAAACAGCATTTTCCTGCACATATACATCGTGATCATAACAGAAACAAGTATGATGTCATTTACTTCAATGCACAACACACGATGGCTAACATTTTGTTGTTGTAATGTTTATTTTCTCTGTCATATGATTAGTTTTTGAAAATTGCGGGAAATGTAAAATGACATGAAAACCTTTGAATTTACATGCCACTCTCGACACTCATGGCAACGTTATACACTTTTTCAGTCTCTAATGGGTCTTATTCAAAGAAAACTGTTGGATAACTAAGGATACTTTGAGATCAGTTTATTAATCATTTGCAGCTATTGGGGCTTTAAGAAGTTCACGGTCATCAAAAGCATTATAAGGAATCATGTTACACTTTCAATGCACTGTTTACACAGATTGCATAATTGCTATAAATAGCACATGAGGAATCTTTATACAGCCCAGCTTTACCATAAAAACCCTATCACTTTGACCACTCTTTTAATTGACCACTCTATTTTTTTCCTCAACAGGTAATCTTATTTTATCCTTACCAAGTCAACCATAAATGGAATTAGAACTTTCTCTATCTCTATTTATTTGACCACCCTATCATGACAAACTATTATGAGCAATTTCTTTTAGATAACATAAATGGTGGTTCAGAATATATCAAAGTTGGGATTCAGGAAAGTTGCCTTTACATGTTTTAATCCTCAATTCACTATGAACTGTAAAAATAAGTTGTATTTTCTGATAATTCCACACTAAAATTATTTTGGCTTTGATGATTTCCTAATTAATTCAATTATTTAAAATCATATTAATTATTTTTTTCTGGGTGAATTGATAGGGTTTATACAGTACAAGAATTACATACAATGTAAGTCAAACTTTGACCAAAAATGACAAAAAAATTCCTTAAAAATACTCATTTGCATATTTCATCACAATTTGAACAAATCTAAGTTTGGTTATCCCTAGGGACCTGTATACCAAATAACAAAGCTGTCTGACCAGCGGTTATGAAGAAGAAGATTTTTTACCAAAAACACCTTTTTTGGCATTAATTTGCGTATTTTCAACAGTATCAAAAAATTAAAAAAATTAGTTTCTCGAAATCATATTTTTCATCTGCACAACAAATATCAAATCAGTAAATACTGCGGTTCTCAAGATATTTGAGTGGACGGACGCCTCACAAACGGACATACATACATACATACATACATACATACATACATACATACATACATACAGACTGATGCCGGACGGATACCCATCCCAATAGCTTCTATAGACTATAGTCTATAGTAGCTAAAAACTGTCTAATGGTGTATGTTTTTGAGGTTAAATGATTTGATTATGTCTACCATCATCTCACATGGGTAAAATTGTTGATGAGTTCACAAGTGAACATGTTGGCAAGTGATTGTTTGTGTAGGGAGGAGAGAGAGAGAGAGAGAGAGAGAGAGAGAGAGAGAGAGAGAGAGAGAGAGACTGTGTTGTGTGCATAGAAAAGACATTGAAACAGTGGGTAAGACAGATAGACGGAGATGGATAGAGAGATTGGGAGAGAGATAGTGAGTCATCATGGATTATGAAGGTAATGCAACATGTATTACAGGGAGAAAGAGAGCCAGACAGAGTCAGAGACACAGACATAGACACAGAGATACAAGCATTACTCACTGTAACTGTGTCATGCCTTTAATCCATTCATCTAACGTGAAGAAACCCATTTGTTTGGCTTCCAGCTTCCAAGCTATCACCAGCATGACTACATTTTCAGGCTCCACACCGATGTCTTCACAAAATTTTTCCATTCCTTCTGGTCCAATGACGTTGTCATCCCCTTGGTACTCTTGGAACCAAATATGACATCTTTTGTTTGAAAAGGGCTCTGTCAGAGGGTCGTACGCACCACCTCTTTTTCTTGAACTGTGAAACAAACAAAAAATACCGTCAATGACGCTGTACCTTCTCTAATGTGTGGCCAGGTCAGGTAATTGGTTGTTGGCATGGAGTTGTAGGTAAATAGTTGATGATGTAGGGGCATGAGGTGGGATATGGACCAAAAGAACCCAAAAGATGATTAAATACATCAATCAAAAAAATTCTAAGCTACAGTATAAACTGCCTAAAGATAGTTCAATGTGGAAAAAAGTTAAACAATTCAGAAATAAGAATTAACAGTCCAAAATAGTAATGACACACTCCCTTACTGACCTGAGTGCATGTGAAATACACAACCTGGCATCTGTAAATTAAATGTATACCAAGTGATCATTTCCAGTCACTTTTAACTGTTTTTAATGGATTTTC
>LD352017.1:107001-121004 GCA_001465055.1 Ptychodera flava | reverse complement strand
AAAAATTAGTAAAGTAAATCATCTAAAAAATTAGTAATTTTACGAATTTGAGAGTGGCAGAGGAAACACAGCACATAATAGGATGTCCCAGTACATGCCTTTCAATTGTTGCAGCCTTAAAAAGGGTGTTTTGACTGCTCACATAATGACACCATTCTTGACCCAGTCAAACTGATCAGGGAAATAGTAAGAATGTCAAAATTGAGAGTAAGGGACCATAGATAATTAATACATGCACATGGTAAATGCTATTTCTATGTGTGTGAGTGTGTGTGTGTGTGTGTAGGGGGGGTCACCTGTATTTCGATTACCATGCACACAAATCGCACCACATGTTTTCCTATCGCAACAGCTACACGTTGTTATGTATTGCAAATATCGGGCTATATCGTTTGGCGTGTACCAAGCAAGTGCGGCACCGGCGCAACACCGGCATTCCTATGACAAACATGTGGTCCAGCGTACAATTCATTTCATTCTATTGGTTGCATCATTGTTGAGTTGGGGCTGTACAAAGGTTGATTTTAGGGGGGGTGGGTATGTCAGGGATGGGGTGTTGGTAGCGAATGTGTGATTTCATAGCGACATGACTACATATTGTAGGTATGCTGATACAGAATGAGGCTTTGTTGGATTTCCAAACTTTTGTTTAGGGGAGGGGGGAGAGGGTTGACGCCAAACGCAACTTAGTTGCGTTTACCGTGCACGTTTTAATTATCTACAGCCCCTAAATAAACTGCATCAATTAAAACCTAATTTTAATTTTGTTTTGTTTTTTTCCAGTTTTAACTTTCTCCTAAGATTTATTTTAATTCACATTCCATTAATCTTTGCAACTGTTTCGGGAGAGTGAGATATTAATAATGGATGGAGTGCTTTCTTACTATTTGAACTTACAAAATGAATTATTTCATGTACTTGTTGTTCTTTGCCATCACATAAATCCTTGAAGGCACACGAAACTTTATTCATAAGATGTATAAACAACTTACAAGTCACTTTTACACAGGTAAGGTTATGTACAAATATTTTCAATGTGAAAGGTAGCGTTTAATATTACTACACTAATGATGAGAAATGTGTATTTGATATCTTCATAGGACATATTAATGTAACAGTTTTACTGGACAAAATTCCACCAATTACACAAGTTCGTGTATCATATCAGGTACTGTTTAGGGCAAAAGACAATAGAATTATATTACCTTCTATTTTTCGACTATCACTAATTTTGGTGTTAAGTAACAGTACCAAAGACTGAAATCCATGCAATTCTCACTACCTGAATAGCTATTGTCTTGTACCAAGGGGTCAAACTGCATGATATTTAAATGCATTGTATTAGTAAAAAGTCAACTTCTCACCACAGCAACACTTTGAGAGAGTGAACTGATAAATACATTGTACTTTTAAAACAAACGCAATTGTTTTCATGGCAAAAAAGTTTTTGTTTTTTTGCAACACTACATGTAGCTATCTTCAAACTGATGCATCTTTTCATCTTTTTAGGCATTTCTAATTTGAAATTCCTGTACAATCTACCACTTTTCTTTGACTTCTGTAACCATGAGATTGATTGATTTACCTTTAGAAATTCGCCATGTTGAAAATACAGTCAACCATCTGAGACTTTTATGATTCACCTTGGTGGCAAAATCATATTTAATGAGAATTGCAAATACAATTAAGTTCTCCAACCAACACCATTAATTACATAAGAACACATGTACAGTGTGCTACGACAGACATGGCACTCTTTCAATGTACAGTATCTGTACTATTTGTAGTAGTATTTTACAGTGATGGTACATTTGTATCTGGAATAATTGCACACCTATTCTACACATTATTCAGCAATACAGCAGACCATGTTGCATATTCATTTCCGTAACTAGCAAGAAATTTTGTAAACATCCTTTTGATGTAATTGTCAATTGACTTTGTTTTGTTTGTAATAGTTTCTTGGTTTATTTTCCAAAAGTCCTGTTGAAATGCCTAGTGTCCAACTTATCAACACAGCCTGTACATGTAACGTATATGTCAGATTTGAATAGTGTAGAATGAATATTGTACATAGTGTATTCTGTTGACAAGGGCTAAAACATGTACTTTGTATTTCAACACGCTCTGGGGGGGGGGGAAGAGAAAAATAATAGGGAACCAAAAATTATAGGGATATTAAAAGTTAGTGTTACTGTTGTTTATTAAATTCTGTTGTTGTGTTTGATTGGTGTACATCTTTGTATTTGAGTACATGTACCAGATGTTGAATTAATAGGAAAATCTTTAATTTCTCTGTGTTCAGATGAGTTTAAATGGAAAATCTATTCTTAGCAACCCTTTATGCACGCACTAATGCTCTCTCAACAACACTTTTACATACACTTTTTATAAAATGTATTATTTGACAAAGCAGTAGCATCTGTACATTTTTTGAAGACACATATTTTACATATAGGATGCGGATGTGAGCTTACCTAAACTCCCTTTTGCCTTTTTTCGCTATGAATGTGGTCTGTTCTTCCGTTGTGGTAGCTTTTCTTTTTCGTCGGGGAGGCATGCTTGCAGCGATAGGGGAGAGGCAACTTGATGAAGAGAAGGACTGCTCTGATTTCACACCTGTCCCGATGTTCTGCAAGGAGACACAACACACCAATGTTACAAGCCTCTCAAAAGAACACACTCTGCGATGCATTTCTCAGGGTTCTAAGTTGAGGTTCGCAAAATTGGATACTACCCTCCCTTGACTAAAAAGTAAAGTGACCCCCGAAGTTATCCTTTGAGGTAATATGTCATGGAAGAGCCAAGTAATGGCTTGACACTCTTTGTCAATGGAAGTTTCACTTCTAAATTGCCCTGTTGAACTTCATGAGATGTACACATATTCCCAATTTTGATGAACTAGTGTTCCTGAGTTTGCATATTCTTTTATTGTGAAAATCTATTCTTTTTGTATGGTTAGCAATAAATGAATAGATTGCTCAAGAATAGAGGGGTGGTCAATCCTTCAAACTCCCCTTGAAGAGAACTCTGTAGCCAACAACTGCCATTCAGTTCAATAAACTTTTCTCTTGAATACCAAACTGTCAGAACATGGATATTGCTTTTGAAAATATTATAATTACACTCTAATAATACTACTGCAGTTGTTTGCGACTTGAATCTCTACCATTTATTGATATTATACCATGGGTAGAATGCAGACATTCAACAAAATTCAGCTATACAGAGAAATTACCAGTTTGCTGGCTAACCGGATACATTCTGTGAAATAGAGGTCTCAGTCACGGTTTTCAACATTTTGTAAAAGAGTTTGTAAAAATGGTGGGAACTTCCTGTCTAACAGCTTTTGAGGGAGAAAAGGCCAGTAATTTGGTGTCCCTCATCGCTGCAGAATGAACAGACAATATGATGCCTTAGCTATACAAATATAACATGAAAACCTGAAGGGCTTTGAACATGAAAATCAAAACTTCCTGTCAGCCCCATGGCATTGTGTCACAAAATAAATAGATTGATCTGCAGTGACTGCACACAAAGTCATACATGTAGGGCACTGCCTTTTTGAAATGTCCAGGCATGTCTGAGAAGCAGTCCCTTTTCACTAGGTAATGACGTATTAATAACGCGTTTGTGTGTTTTTCCTTTCTGTACAAGTGCACTGTAAAAACAATTTGCTTTCAGGTCATGCAAAGGTCACATCATTGATTTGTCTTCAATGACAGGAAATATCATCAGAATGAGGTTTTTATTACACATGTACTTTGTACACAGATACCATTATGGTTCTTTTGTTGAATATATGTAAAAATTACTCCGGGATGTTGCTTTTGGATGAAAATAAAAAACTAATACGAACTTCTTTTATGCAATATTTTGCCATTAATTATAAATAATGCAAGCAAGTAACAACACCACTCAGGCATACAATTGTTTGCTCTTAATTCTGATTTGGTTCAAGTCAGGGTGATTCTCAAAAATGAAACACTCTTTGATATGATGGAATCTGGAGATGGTCAGCTACTAGTACATGTAAACGTATCATTTAATTAATACCATTTTACCCCTATCTCCATACAATGTATACAACGAGGTTTACCAAAACTGCAGATGAATGGGAAAAATTAAAAGGACAAACTTAATGTTCCTGAAGCAAAGGTTTTGTAGTATATCTTAATCCACCTAGGGTCTCCTGTCATACCTTATAACTGACAATTGTCTGTCATACATGTATAATTGATCACAGATATGTGTCAGTAATATTGTAATAATTGAACATTCTAAATATTTCTGAGAAAAATCGAAGTATGAACATAACTTACCAGATGCGTAAATGAGCAATACAAGGGCTGGTAGTGATGCTCCAGGTTGACGGGTTCCAAGGAGGGAAAATAAAAGTGAAATTTATCAAACTCCAGGAGTCCACATCTGCAAGAGAAACACAAACAGTTGTTGAAGGGTTATTTCCACTATAAGTGATTAGTACTTGTTGATGGGTTTTAAATTTGCTTGTTTTGTAAAGACTGAACTGATGGGGAAATTGAATACAAAACATCTGCATACAGAACCATTACCAAAAGGACTTACATGATGTAGGGTACAAACCTGTATGTACATGTATATATGTATGGCTACATCAATGATGCCATACACAGGCATGTGTGAAGTGAATCGTGGATTGTACACAATAATGAACCCCTGGGCAACATTCTGGGTCAAATATAAGGCTACATGTATGATGTCAGCCTAACACTTTGCAGCCACCATTTCCGTACTTTGTATACTGTACATGTATAACAATGTCATCAGAAAAGTCAGTTACATGTAGGTCATTGAACTGGCTTTCTGGGAACCATCTTACATCAAATTTCCTAATCCTAATAATAAATATACCACAGATATTGCATGTAAGGCTTTGTTTTGCAGGGTTCCTCTGTTGCTATGAGATAAAGTTGGTCAAAACCAGTTGACGGCTGTAACATATGTTTGAACAACCTTATGACCATTTAAATACCCCTTAAAACATTATTTTCACCGATTTGTCTCACTACACGGGATATATACATAAACACTGTGATGTAAACTGCCTTGACCTGGTCCCACTGAAATGTTAGACTACTATACGCCACTTAAAAAAAATTACAAAGCAGTGTGTGCTACATTAGGCATGCACACATCAGGGATTACCACTAGAGGATTTTGAGGGGTGGGCCACCTCTGTTTTTCAGCAATCTATTCATATGTTAACAACCATACAATGCAGAATGCATTTTGACAACAAAATAATATGCAATTTATGTATTGCAATGCATTTTGTTACCCCTCTTTTTATAAGCTGTAGGAAACACTGCATGTCATTTAATTTTGCACAAGATTTAAAATATTTGCTCTGCTATCAAATCACCCTTTCAAGAGAATGTGAGCATATGCAATACTGCCTCTCACATTATTATCAGTTGGACACAATTCATTTGGGAAGGAACCTGATCTTTCATTTTAAATATCAAGAAAGACAAAATGGTGCAAAGAAAAATGTGTATATGGTATACCGGTACTTACTGGTGATGCAAACACATTTCCTACAAGTTCATGGTGATTAAAATAAATGCACGGATTAAAATTCAAGGAATTGTTCTAGCTTTTTGCATTTCTCAATTGAACAACTAGGAGAGGCAAGTTTAACCCTCACTCTGCCAAGTTCATTCACACGGTCATGTTGGTTACAAGTAAAACCAGTGAGGATATACATGTCCTATATGTGGCATTTACCTTGGACTTGAACATTTGAAGGCCCCTGAAAACTAGGATATTGTTAACACATGATTTTTTACAAACTTGGCAGGAAAAGGGATACAGGAATATCACATTATCATTTGATATGATCTGATCCTGATGCTAACAAACTTAATTCTCAAGATGTTTAGAGATCCACAGAATCCCTACCTTATGTCTTTAACAGTTGCAGTTTCAGTGCATAAACTTGCCTAGACCTTATACGTCGCTTACGGCCTCTGTGCCTCCAACCCCACTCCGTCTGGCCCCGGGGTCCACTTTTAGAGCCATAGCATAAAAAACAGCTCATTTGAAAGTGAATGGTCTCCAAGAGAGATGATGATGTCACTGGCGTCCCTTTGAAAGTCAATCAGTTCAAATGTTCCTCTCATGATTGGCAAATGATTAAATGAATGTTGAACATAAACTAGCCAGAGAACGTTCAGTTTATGAGCTAGTTCACGAGCAACACCCATTTAATCATTGGCCAATCATGTGAGGAACATTTGAACTGATTGACTTTCAAAGGGACGCCAGTGACATCATTGTCTCTCCTGTAGACCATTCACTTTCAAATGAGCTGTTTTTTTATGCTACGGCTCTAAAAGTGGACCTCGCGGCTAGACGGAGTGGGGTCGGAGGCACGGAGGCTGTAAGCGATGTATAGGGTCTAGGCAATGCATGAATAGATCTATGGATACATTGGATATGTTTGCATTGGCAAACTCTGCCTCATTTGAATATAAAACTAAGACACTTGGAGCCTAATTAATTCTTTAGAGAGCCAACCAATTGTCTATACTTGGATATTGTCAACCTTTAGGCTCAAATTCTTTCTTACTTTACATATGATGTAATGTTACCACTTCATGCATTGATGCACATGTGCTTATACCTGTGTGTAGGTGGAATTTAATTTGTGGGTCTTTCGTCAGGGTTACATTCCTCATGAAATATGCTCTGAGCCAGCTTTTGTACTGAGGAACAATTAAGAATACTCTTGGAAGTGAAATTTGAAAATACTGCTCAGTCTGAAAATACACATCAAAATCTGACATACATATATAGTCCCAGTGGAGGCACCTCAATGATCTTCCCCTTTAAACTCACGGTAAATGTCATCTTCAATAAAAGAACACCTAATCACGCCCCATTTGGTGTACATATTTGAAAGAAACACAATAATGCTTAATGGCAGATTACAAAGTCAAAGAGAAAAGAAAAAGCAGCAGCTGTCAATGCTATTTATGTTTTCCAGTGCAAATCCAGATGCCTTTGGTGTATCCAGTTGTGACAGTGGAGAGGTTGACAGTGATGCAATGCTTATGAGTGTTATATGACTACAAAAGAAATAGATCAACATGGCTTTTTTTTCAGTTAGGGTGACTAAGTTGGCAAGAGCACATTGTCACGATGGTGTCCAATGGGTAAATGGTAGTAAACAACTATACTTGAAGCTCAGTCTTGATACATGTAGTGGTAATCAATAAAACTGACCAGAACTAGGTCACCTCAAGGGATCTTGAGATCTTTGTACATTTAGACACAAAGTTGGGTCATTCAGTAGGACAGAAAAAAAATGCTCCTCATACGCTGTCAGTATGTTTTCAAATGACATTGCCCTTTTACAGTCCTGCAACAGAGCTCTAATCTGGCCACACCATGATTGACCAGATTGTTATCAAATTAACTGTTCCCATTCACAGGTAAATCAAAATCTTGTACAGTGTGAACAGCCTTTCAATACTTAGCCACTACAATTTTTCTGAATACAATTTATGGTGAATAAAACATGTCCAAATTAAAATTATGCATGACAGATATCTTATCTCATTGCCAACATTTGTGCAAAATCTTCAATAACTGTAAACTGGGGCAAAATGCCAACTTCATTGCAATTATTCATGGAATAAATTAGAATGATCAAAACATTTTTGTAAATTCCTGTTTATTTTGTTTGTTATCATGACCTTTCTCTCAGAACAGGAATGCAAACTGGAGGGAATAATTTTGCAACCATCTGCTGATGGCTGACTTGGTAGCTATAATACACATTCAACCTTACTTTTCATATAACATTTCTAACACTCCAATGCCTGCAGTTTGCTGCATTTGCATCAGCAGTATAAGTATAATCCATTGTTTTGGTTGGCCAAAGTCAATGAATATTTCTTTAACATATTAAGTCTTAAGCAGGGAAAGAAAAG
The DNA here is from genome assembly GCA_001465055.1 of Ptychodera flava. NCBI lineage: Eukaryota > Metazoa > Hemichordata > Enteropneusta > Ptychoderidae > Ptychodera > Ptychodera flava. The sequence goes on along the minus strand of LD352017.1, from coordinate 113,025 downwards.
TACTTTTCCTTTTCATATTTGCCAATGGAAACATCTACTTTATTTTAAATTACACCATTTGTACATGTATGTATATTGATGCACAGGAACTGGGACATTGTTTGATGAACAGACAGGTACATGTTTTGAATACTTGCATATTTGAATTGAACAATACTGGACAAGCTTTCTGGAGCATGCTAAGTCTTCATATGTAAAGTCTCAATGTGAGTGGTCATATTTCTAATTTGTTTTCCTTCAATGACTCAAGAAAGTGACATTGAATGATGATCTTGCATATTACTTGGCTTCTTACAAAGTTTATATCACGATTTTTCTTGCATGACCCTGAAAATGATTCCGAACAATTACCATAAATTGCATGTAGACGATCCACACAAGGGCAAGGCTGAAGATCAGTGGACACAAAGAAATTTTGTTTGAACTATTAGTAACCTGGGGAGTACACTCATACCATAGCTGCCCATCAGGTCCCCCTAAGAAAATCCCTTTCAGTTGTCCCTCGACAGGTCATTTTACATGTTTTTTACTTGACGGATCTAAATGTCGGATTTTCATTATGGTTTTCTGAGAGGGTCCAGATCTCGTTTGTATCGCCATACCCTGCTTCACAACCAGAAGACGATTCCCAGGTTTACAAATAATTCACAGTGTGTGTCCACCAATCTGCAGTTTTGCCGTAGTATGTATACACATCCGACATCGCACTGCGATAGAATGGTGGTTTGCAAAAGATATTCCGATGCACAGATGAATGTTTTACAACACCTGGCTTCATGAAACATCCAGGGTCTTGACATAGCAATGTAAACACGAAATAGCTTTTCAAAACGCACAGCGATATACCTGCTGGTGCATATGATACACACAATCAGGTCAACCTCACTGATATTAAATTAACGCAAGACAACAAGCCGATCATACTGGGAAAGAACGAGATACCAAAACCCCTGTTTCATATATAAATATGAGTTGATAATAGACGGCAATTTCCGTCTCAAATGGCCACAAAGAATAATGACATTCTCGCGGTCCACACAAAAGCTCGGAGTACACACTGCACCGCACCGCGAAATCTCAATGTTATACACACTTTGCAGTCCCGATAATTCATACATCAGAAATGGCGGCTACTTCGGAACAAGGGCAAGTCTAGCCTGCGCAGCAAACTCATTCAAAAAACATACACAGTATTCAAGAATCCGGACATCTTGGTCTTCAAAATTACTTACTCAATTTCTGTAGCGAAGGAATCACTCTGACCGGTGAAAATCTGTCAAATCAACAACTTTCACGATTTCGTCAAAAGATCCGCCATGTTGATACTGCGCATGCGTACATGAGTGGTAAGGTTTTTATTTGTAAGAACTTCTATGATTGGTAAACTTTGCCATATGATATTCACATGTTCACGATTGACCAATTACCACTAGTTTTACATTTCTTGCGGTCATTGACCAGACATTCCGTAGGTCATTGAAAAGAGCCGGGATATGTTGCTACTGCTAGCGCCACATTATAACCATAGATACAGACGCTGCAACCGTAGCCACCCGAAACTTGTCAAATGCTGGTAAAATTCTGACCGCAGAAGAAAAGGTATCAGTAGGTTAGTATATTGCCAGCGAAATTCGACTAGTCAGTAATTTAACAAGACGGAGGTCATTTTTGGTAACTTTGTTATGATATTTCCAAGTTAAAGTGGCGGATATCGGATGTAGATGTAGAATTTTTGAGATAGTGCCGTCTTTGTAATAATTCTTCATCTTACAGTGATGTTCAAATCTTGATATGATGAATGGATGGGTGCACGAAAGTGTCGGCAACTGGCCGTAGAAGAACGTAATAACCAAACTGACATCGTCAGGTCGGGGAAAGCTTGCGCGTTTTTTGTATGGATTACAATAACAATCTTGCAAGACTCCAAATATATACTGACAGTTTTGAGCCTTTCTCTCACGGTTGTTTGAGAAAGTGAAGGTACACAAATAAACGCCGCGAATTTCCCTTTCCTTTCACCCTGTGCCATTTTCTCTGTAATAATATGCATGTTACAAAGCATAGACTGTTAAGCAAGACAAGAGCAAAGGATATTCTTTTGTCTAACTCTTGTTAACCTCATCTTTTAATGTTAGCCGTTTGTAATCTTCATGAAATAGAATTTAAGATGGCATATCAAAAGACAGGCAAGTGTTTTTGTTTTAGACATTTAGATACAGCACAATTTTCATTTAGCTGTACCAGTATTCAAGTTCAGGCCAAACTCTTAATATGGAAATCTCCATGTATATAATGTAGAAATGTCGCTTATTTGATATCAGGAGAAAAATATGGCTTTTTTAATTAAGCTAGAATGACAGCAAGGAATCAAAGTTTCATTTGTTTTCTAGAGTTCAGGCTAGCTTAAAGTGAATGATCATTTCACTGAATAGTTTTTCCACGTCTAACAGTAAATACCCAACTACATCAGGATATGGAGGGAAAGGTCTTGCTTCTACCTCTGTGATCAGTGTGAGAAGAAAGAGCTTCTCTCTTGTGTCTTGTTTTGTTCATTTTTTTTCTCACATGAAATATCGCTGTGTAATTCTAACTAAAATATGGTGAGTCATCATTGATTTGTGCAATTCAGAGTGTCAGTGACTGGACATGTTTCAGTATCAAGGAAGAAAATACTGTTTTACTGAAAACAAAAATAAACAATATTACAAGTAATAGAACAGGATGGTGATCCAGTTTAATTGGATAAGTAAGAAGTGATGCCAAGAGAAATTATCAATAGTGAAATCTTATGATGTCAAAATGAATATAGCTTGCACTTTGTAAAACATAGTGTTCTCCCAACCACCACCACTCCCTATGGGGAAATAATAACCCTCTCTCATCTCTTACAGTATAAAAAAAGCAGTGAACAAAATTTACAGGCATACAAGATGCCTTCCGGAGATGCCAGGAAAGAGTTTCTCCTGGCAACAACAGGGAATTATTTTGGTATTCCTTCGTCTGAACCAGCGGTTGCACAGCTATTCAACAGTTCAGAATTGAATAGCTTTCTAGATGACGGCAATTGTGGAGTGCTGGCTTGTAGACTCGAGACGCATGGAGGCAATAAGAGAGTTCAGATGCTCAACAAGGTAATAATATTTGTTTATCCTTGGTCTTCTATGAGCGTTTGATATCCATACCCATAGTATTGACTTTCCTTTTTCTGTTCTTCTGTTGCATGCTTAAAATCCAGTGGAAGTGCATTCATAGTCAGTGTCAGTTCCAACTGTTTCTTTTTAAAAAGGACCAGGTAGTTTCAGTAATTGTGCACTCAGTACTTGGTGTAAGATTTGTCTCTGAGGTCAGTGGAGGAGACAGTATTGGGTCCAGATTTTCCGGGAGGTTCAGGGTCAATATCACTCCCCTGTGCATTTGACAAAGCTTTTTGTATTGTTCTTGATAAGAGTGTATATAGTGTCAAGTGGGTGTACAAAAAAAGAAAAAACGGAGTAACTCAAGTAAGAATAAGAGACATTGAGTTAGCCAAGATTCTTTTCCACTGTGTTTGCTCAACCAGGAATCCTATTTGCTTGGCTTCATTGACTTAGACGTATGCTATATGTAATTCTTGTAAATATCTGATCCTTTAATTGATGAAATGAAATTTCTTCTTTCTCTGTGCCTTTATTGTTCCAGGTTGAGCCTAGTGATACAAAGGAGAAAGTGTTGGTGTTTTTCAAATTGCAACCTGATGTAATAACACCGGATAATATCCATTCCAATGTCTTTGTATCATCGATGTTGGACTCGCCGATCAATGCTTTGTACCACTCTGTTCAGAAGGTAACATGCAAACCATAGACTTGGTCAGATCTGCAATAATTTTGAAATTCTGTTATTTTTAATGATTTTATTAGGCATTTCCTCCTATATCAATGTTATAGTAATTTTTCTATGATGATATGCTAGCTATCATAAATCATGGATACAGAGTGACTGTGAAAGATCTGTCACACATTTTCTGGCGAGCCACCGGCACCACTGTATTTTATTCAAATTTATGTAAACTGATGCCACTGTGTACAAAGAGAAACTACCGGTAGAAGTTTGCTGTTATACCCTACTATATGCAAATTGTGATAAAATATGGAAATTCTCACCGGGATATCAGTTTTGAAAAAAACAGAAAGTTTATTATTATGCAGCATTTTTCATTTATGGTTATGAATGATTCAGGTTTAAATTTGATATAATCTAATATTGCCAAGCACTTTCAAAAATAAATTTCTGAAGTGAGCAATTACTGGTCTTCATAAAGGCAATACCAGGATTACATGATGTATTTATTTTTTTAAAACTTTTCAGGTGTTTGCCCCTCTGCTGTTGGAGAATGAGAAATGGAGCAGGAACTTTGACCCCAAGTTACAGAGTCTGCTGAGTGAATTAGAAGCTGGCCTTGGAAGTGTGATCAGAAAACATGATCCATCACAGAGAAGCAGCAAAACCGATGATAGTCTGGGTGGTGGGTACAATCACTTGTCCTTTTAAAGACTTGTAGATCAGATGTCTAGATTAAATTCATTCTGGCCTTTCAAACTGGACATTATTCAGAGAAGTATGAATTGTATTCATGAATTTTTGTTGAAAATTCTTTTATACTTACCCAATTTCTCAAGCTTCTCCTTTTGCCTTGTATTTGCATCGAGTTCTGGTTTTTAGGACAGAGGGACTACACTGATTTCAAGTTTGGAATCAATCAACAAGTTTTCAAATATTTTCTAATTTTATATGTAGATGTTGATAAACATATACGTACCATTTATGCCTGTAAGTTTTGAATCTTTGTGATAAAACTGACCAATTTAATAATTAATGAACTAAAATATATATTCTCTAACTTTTGAAATAGATATTCAACCTAACCACACAAAGAAAATAGTGGACCGATCTGAGTGTAGAGAGGCAAAAGTGAAAAATCTGTGATATTTTTGGTCAAAATTATGTTTGTATAACTTTCAGGTATTCTCACCCCAACTGACGAGATTCAATACTGGGCGGAAGTTTCGAACACAAGCTCTAAGCTAGAAAACAAGGAGAGAGCCCAACAGTTTCAGGAATTTCTACAGCCAGTTTCAAGGGAGTTTGGCAACATGGATGCACTGTCTCTCGGAGAAGCCCTTGAGTTAACGGAAACCACGCAGGACTGCCTGGATGACATCTGGAAGCAGACGGACTTCGACGCTTATCCAGAGGACAGAATGAGGCACCTCATGGAGGTCATTGGTAAGTCTGCATCACTGAACATCAACACTTTGCATCATAAATAAATGGTACAAAGAAAATGAGTAAATGCCAATGCTTGTGTTTTGTTTCACCCATAGAACATCTCATTACAAACAGCAGGATTTAAAGTAAAGGATATTTTTCTTTGTCACGACAACAAGCATCATAGACGTGAAACAATCTAGCTTCTCTATGCAGGGACTACGATGAAATATCAAAATAGAAATGAAAAGAAAAACTGAAAGCTGATACAATCAACATACCAGTACTTGCCAGTATATTACCGCTCACTCAATTTCATGCTTTGTGTTTGTCTACTAAATCTTTCCTCAAAGATTTAATGTTACCCTTCAGACACCCTCATTGCAACAAACGTAAAGAAGTTTAATGCAATTTGTACTTTAAAAGCAATCATCAGCTAACAGATCCATAAATGAAAAATAAGAATTTTGAACCTGTCAATAGTACTTTTATGAAGTAAATCTGACACAGACATATAGTAAAATAGTCATTATCTATGTTGAACAGGTGGTGCCTTCGGCAGGTATGTGCAGCGCAAGTTAGGCTCCCTAGATTTGTGGAGAGACCCCTTCCACAAAGTTAAGGAGGCCCTGAGATCTAGTATCGCCATCTGTGAACGCTGGGTGGCCGCCTGTGAGACACTGACCGTGCAGTTCTGGAAGAGGTACACACCACATCAGTGGAAGGGGGAGAAGTATGTGCCTGAGGGACTTGTCAATCTGGGAGCAAGGCTGGAGG
>LD352017.1:91098-104814 GCA_001465055.1 Ptychodera flava | reverse complement strand
TCATTTTCTCGACACAACCTCATCAGCGGTTGCCCCTCTATACGGGCATGCAAAAATTTTTGAAGTCTAACACGTATATGGTCGGTAATCGTACCCCGAAAATGCGTTATTTTCCCGCCAAATGCCTGGCAGGAAAGCGTGCAGGAGAGCCTATCTTCTGTAGACACGGAAAAGGGGGCCGGTTTTGACCGACTTGGCAGGATAACGGACAGGGGCGCTCGGCAGGAAAAGGGTTAAAGGTAGTGTGCGTCTTGAAAGTGAAGGACCTAAACTCTTGCTCAAACTTTCTTCAAGGAAACTTTTAACCTTTCTCTTTCAAAGTCAATCAGGGGTCACCATTGACCAGTCCAGAGAAACAAATTACCTTACATTTAATGATATTTTCAATTCAAAATGGCCATCATCCTTGTGTCTCGTGTTAAACTCTTTAGACAAAAAAAATTAAATTTTCGATTTTCAAAAAAAATAGGATAGTGAAAATTTTTACCGTTCCAAGACCTTCGAAATGGGCCCACATAAAAAGTTTAGAGCCTGAATATCTTTCCCCAAGGCACCGTCTACCTTACGTGTAACAAAATGCATGTGTTCTGTTTTACTCAGCGATGGTACCAGCAGAACAGAGGATTGCAGGCAAACTGAGAACTCAGTTCAGAGAGTTAGAGGCTAACTCCCATCAGTTACTGAGAGAATTCCAACGATACAAAGAGTTAGTGAAAAGACAAAACATCAGCAAGGAGCTGGTGGCTGAAAGGTTCGGCTGCATATTATTCTGCAAAGTTATCAACATATAAAAGAACAATTTACTGTGACATCATCTGTATTTTTAATACAAAAACAATCAGTCTTTGAACTCTTTCATTGGCTTGAGCCATATCTAATGTTTTGAATATTGTTATCAAATGTATATTGAAATGAGTTTACACTCAAATGTTGTGGAAGGTCTCACATTTTCAAAGCACTTGTGAAAAAATCCTGCAAAAGTCCAGTTGACTCCTGGAAAATCATTTACCTCCTTGCAATCTGCAAAGTCACTTGCAGTACACTATTTTAAAATGATGAATGTTGCACAGACATTTTACAATATTTTGGCTATTTTGAACTGAGCTGACCATGCCATCACATCACTACTGTAATATGGTATATCAGACCTCAAATACTTCTTGCAAATTTTTGGAAAATGCCAGAAAGTCCTAGAATTTGCAGTCGCTTCAGTGGTACGTGTAAACCGCCTTGAATCTTAGGCCGTACACAAAGCAAAGGTCCAGTTGTAGCACGACACAGGCATTGCATCGTTTCTTGTATTCAGTGGTAGTTTGTTTGTCAACTCCCACACATTATCTAAATGTAATTCTACCACATCAATTTACAGGGAGACCTTACTGGGTCAACTGCAGGTTTACATCAAGACCATCAGAGATGACTTCATCACCAGGACCAGCGATGGCACATCACCATCGGGCAAAAACCTCCCTGAGGTTGTCAACAACATCGTGTGGGTCAGACAGCTTGAAGCAAAGGTTAGTCAGCTGGTTTATTCTTTAGCTTCTGAAAGGCTGTCTCTGATTGGCTCATCTTTATCAGTTGCTGCCATTGGACTGGATTGTATCCAATGAAAAGGGTCCTCTTTAAAATGTAAAAGATCTCTGTGGCATCATTTGTTGATTTTGAACAATGAAAAACGTTGTTTACGTGATTGAAAGGACATTACCATAATTTCAGGTATCTCTCGGAAGTTGCATGTTCCAGCTGATAATATTTAGATATATGTAATGCTTGTACTACATCACTATAATCAGCATAGAAAGTTGGCTTATAATATGCTACCATATCACCTTTCCTTTGATTAAATATCTTGTCGTCAGGTTGATGACACTTTGAAGACTGCCAAAGCCATACTTGGTGACCTGTCAGGTTTCAAAAAGTTCAACCGAGATGCCACGGACTTGGCTGATGAACTACAGCAATGGAGACGAGACCAGTTTGATAACTGGTCTAGAGACATGCTAGCAGCCATTGATGATCCTTATAAGCCACTCAGGTAAAGAACCATGGCATCGTTGACTTTTCAAAAATAGAAGTGTTTTGTTATGTAAAATACCATAATATATTCATTTATGCAGAGAGCATGTATGAGTAAATTCAGTGATAATGGCTCATCTTTGTCAATGCTGAATATTTATTGATTGCACAGAGTATCGACAATTTACATCCATGTTGTTGCAATGTAGTCAGTTTTGCTTCTTCTCTTCTTCACAAGAAGTTCAGCAAGGCTTTCATTGTTTATCTTTTTTCTTGTAAATGTAGCCTGCAGACCAGCGGCAAGTTGATGGAGCTGGACCACAAAGACGGCAAACTGAAAGTCCACTACAGTGAGAGACTGGTCACGTTACTCAGGGAAGTCAGGCAACTCCAGGCCCTGGGATTCCCGGTACCAGCCAAGATCCAACACACATGTGGCACTGCACAGAAATTCTACAGACATGGAGTTATACTCAAACAGGTGAAAAAATGAACTGAAGAGACGATATTTAATGCCTTGCTGTGTATATGTAGTTGATATCTTGTAATTTGACATTTCGGTACCTCAAGCTCTCTTTATCAGAGATTAGATGCATGACAAGTGCACATTATTATTATTATTATTATTTTATTATTATTATATCTCATTTATATAATTTGTAAACTAATAAGTAGGGTGTTGACCACTCTTCTTTGCTGTTTGTATACACAAAATATTCACTGGCATTGCCCTACCTTAAAGCCTTTGTTTATAAAACAGCAGCTGTTTTGAACAAGTAGAGACCTATAGCTACAGTAACCCATAGACGCATTCTGTTTATATACAATAATATATAGTCATGCCTGCTCCATCTAACCTATGGTACATTGAAGTCATAGCCAAGATACTAACCCAGCCCCCATCTCCCCTCCCCCTTCCCCCAGATATGTAGATATCTGTGACATTGAAGGCATTTCTGACCTCCTCTCCATTGATTTTGACTTTAGGTAGCTCATTTCTACAACACCATAGACCAGCAAATGATACCCAGTCAACAAGCAATGATGTTAGATACTGCCCTCGCCTTTGAAAAAATTATCAAGAATCCAAAACCTGGAGCCAAGGAAAGCAACGGAAAAGTCCAGATCACCTGGGATAACCCTGAAGAACTGGAAGCTTACATCGGGAAACTTCAAGCAGCGGCCGACAGACTTACATCGGAAAACAGGCGACTCAGGAAATGCCACAATATTGTTTGTGAAAAAGTAAGTTGGTGTTTAAAATTAACTTCTTTTATGTTTCTGTGTACTCAATATTCATACTTTGATTGGTTACAGATGTTGAGAGATTTCAAAGCAGCACAACAGACAAGCGTCAGTAACATTACAAGTTTAATACTGTGAGATCTATGTACTGACCAAAAACTTGTTTTTTGCAGTGAAGTCAGACTGTACATGAAGATTAGTGTGTTTAGGCAAATGCTATAATTATGAACATTATTTACATATTTGAGATTATGCAGTCGGGTATCCTTACACCATGAAAAACTTACAAGTAAAAAAACACTGCTAAATTTAACATTTGAAATATGCTGCTCTGAAAGATGCAAGTTATAGTAGAAATTGTACATCCTCAGTGAAGAATTGTACACATTTCTGTCCTGCTCCTGTTGGAAATCATCATGATCACAGGACAGTGAACTTTTGAGGGAAGTGTAGTGGTCAAAATGTTTATCATTAAGGAAGCAGTGCTGTCACATTTACAAAAAACATTTCAAACATGAAAATTTCTAACGTTTATTTTTACATTGCTCAGAGCAATGTGAGACTAATCACTTTCATAACAAACAATAAAATCCAGGGACCATAGTTGAAATTATTGGAGTAAAGAAGCAAACTGCCTCAAATATCCTGATATTTGAAATTCCCAATAGCAGCCATTCTTTAATTTTAGTAGTAATTGATGCAAAATATATTGTTTTCATGAAATAAGACACTGAAAATATAAATTTGTGTATTTATTTCAGAATAATCACAGAAAAGCTGTTGTTCAACAGAGCATTGTAAGATTTTAAGCGTCCTAACAGAGTGTTTTCATGTTTTTATCAATGACAGGCTGTCTCCTTGATGAGTATTGATCTATTGAGACAGCAGTCAAGATGGAAAGAAGGCCTGATGGACATTCGTCACTTGATGGCCAACCTAGTCCAGCAGGTAAATTAAAACTTAAACTGCTTATTGTAAAAACTTTGTAGAATGGAAACACTGGAACATAAGTCACATAGTGGTAAGGCACATCTCAATTGTTGCATTGCAGTTATTATACAATGAAATCTATGTATAGTGGTCACACAAGGGGCTAAAGAAAGTGACCACTATATAGAGATGGCCTTTCCATAAAGGGTAGGTGTTGCATTACTGTAGATGTGGGCGGTGTACAGAGTGGTGAATTTAGGAAAAGGTAACAGCAATTAAAAATTCAATAGATCATAAATCTCTGAAAATCATGATATATACATTCAATTTTTGAAGAATTTTGATAAAAATTGGTCAAAATAGACTGATAGACTGAATAAAAATATGAAAGGGCCAAAACATGTCTTTGTCTTGATTTGGAAGCATTGTATAAACTTTTCCTGTCTCATTTATGGCGTATCAGTATTTTCAGTTGGCATTATACTTTACATCCATACAGGGATTCCGAGCTGAAAACATGAAACCCTGGAAAGCCCACTGGGACAGGCAGCTGTACAAAGCCCTGGAACACCAGTATCAGATGGGCTTGGAAGCACTCAATGAAAACCTGCCAGAAATCAGGGTTGAGCTTACCTACAGGTGAGAAGTGATGAAAATAGAAAAAAAGTGAAACAAAGTGGCTTCAGGGAAAGGGCTGTGTAGTGTTGAAGATGACAATTGTAAACTTCTGATGTAGAAATAAAACTGGTGGATAATTTTGCAGACAGTAGAAGAAGTGGAACAAGTGTTCTTTACCTCAGACCAGGGCTTTATCATGATAGAAGTGTTTAACTGTTAACTTGAAAGTCGGCTTTCTTTGAACAAATGATATATGGTATGATCATACATGATGTTATACTTTGCTGTTGATGGAATTTCTATATACATCAAGGCTTTCCTAATCAGAACTTACTGATCAGGTGACACATGAATGATTGATATGCATAATCATAAACACAGAAATTAAAATTCAGTACACCAGCTTTGAGTTTGTTAGTTCTGTAAGAAACTTGCAGGCAAATGTTGGCATTTCTATATGGACAAGTATATTTGATTTCAAGAGATGAGGTGGTTGAGTCACTACTGCTGCCTAGCTGACGATACTATCCTCAGGAATTTTAAAACCTGTAGGCTTTTGTAAATAGTGTTGCATGTCTTTGAGGTAAGGTAGTGTGCACTCAAAATTGAAAGACTCAAACTTTTTGCTCAAATTTTCCTCAGGGAGACTTGAAATGATTCCCTTTCGAAGTCAAGAATAAAAAATCATGGGTCACCGTGCAAAATTTGGTTCTCAAGAAACAAATTGCCCAATACTTACCTACTCTTGAAATTACAAAATGGTTGCCAACCCTGTATTAGCTCTGTGGGGAAAAACAGAATTTTCGATTTTCACAAAAATAGGCCAGTGAAAACCATATTTACTTTTTTACAAGTGTTAGACCAAACAGGTAGATGTAAAAATTTTTAGTCTAATATCTGTCTACAATGCGCATTCTACCTTAAGGCAATAAGTAGACTTTGTCTAAAGTTTCTTCTACCGTTAAATGCATACTTCTGATCACCTCAACAGACAGCAGCAACTGCAATTCCGTCCACCATTGGAAGAAATTCGGGCCAAGTACTTCAGAGAGATGAAGAAGTTTATCTGCATACCCAATCATTTCAAAGGTGTTGGCGAAGGAGGGGAAAATCTCATATTTCCTGTCATGATTGAGAGAAATGCAGCTGGTTTCACCACAGTCTATCGCAAAGCAGAGGACCTGTTCACACGTTTGGTGACCTCCAAAGAAAAGTTCAGGGTATGTACGTCAACTTCAAAAGTGATACTTGAGTCTCCTTTTGTGGAAGTTCAAAATTGAAATCATCTTTCCAGGTTTCTTGCAATTAAAACTCACCCAAGAAGGTGTCGGAGAATTTTCTTGAGGAAAATAAATGGTCTAATATACCTTGTCTCAAAAGTCATCAGAAGATGTGTTTTACTTGAACTGCACCACAGTGACATCATTCTGGGACTTTTGTTCAATTTTTGTATAATAATTAGGATGGTTAATTTGTGTTTCATTTCTTAACTTCAGGAGTGGGTCGCTCTAGGTTCACTGGATCTGGACCAGGTGGTGGATGAACATTTACAGACCGTGCCTGACTGGGAGAGGAACTTCAAAGCTCTCAAGGCCAGAGGTAGAGATGCTGAGAAATTACCAAAGTAAGCTCCTTCTGGTCATTAGCACATATTTGGAAGTTTGATCGATTCATCACAGCAACACAAGTCATATTTTTCTGTACAAAACAACAGGGCTGTTAATGGCTTTGATGATGAAAAAGTCAAATATACTGTTGCTTTCAAAGTATGTGTAACAACCACTCTAGAGTGATATCTCTTTCTAAAGGGCTTGCTTTATGATGGGAACTTCTCTTAACTGGGAAATCCAGTTGTGCCTCCGTGGCTGTCATGATGTAAGACCTTTTGAAATGAAGGTTTTTGTGTCTAGATGTGAATTATGAGTCCATGAATTTATTTTACCTGGAGAAACTGTGATTCCTCAAATACATGTATTGGCCAGTTTGATGAAAGTAAATCTCAAAGTTGCCAGCAAAGGGACGAGTACCATTTCTTCATTTCCACATACTGTACCAATTCATTCCATGTACGTCCCAAGACAACAACTAGATTTTCATACACGGTGACTAACTTTTACAATATTTTCATAAATTTACTTGCAGTGAGATCAAGGTTGACTGCATCACAGTGTCCACCACACCAGTCAAGTCTGTAATAGACGACCACATACAGAGACTGTTTGACGCACTGTTGAATTCCCTGAGACGATCCATCATACGCCACACCAGCGACATTGAAAAATTCCTGAACGATGCCATGGAATCTTTATCCACGAGACCACAGACTGTGGAAGAGATTGGTGTGGCCAATGCAAATCATGCTGAATTAGCCAGCAAAAAGCCAGAGGTGAGGATTTTTGTAATAATTTCAGATAATATAACATCGGGAAAATATCACTGGTTTGTGCAGTGTTTTGAGGACTTGGCAGTTCATAATCATAACAATGAAATGAGCATACCATTCCTACCATTGGCACAGTTCCTCACTGGTTTGTATTAGTTGTATGTTAGCCATAAGATTGTGAATATTTAGTTATTTTGTGCCTCCAGAGGGCACTATGTGAAAATCTTGAATTCTAGGTTTCTTTTGAAACCACCTTTATTATTTCAGAATTGGTTTGCGTAATGAGCTTTGATATCAATAGTTCTGTTATTTACATTTAACTCTATTGAAATTGAAAGGTTGGGAGTGTCAGCTCAGAAATCTCAATTTTTATTACGAGCAATACAGTGCTCTAGATTATACCGGTAGCTTATAAAAACACAGAGGAACGGCCAATTAAAATAATGATGTATAAATTGCATATCATTTTGTTGTGTATTTGTATTCATTTTATGGTTATCCCCGTATGAATAGATTGCTCCAAAATAAGGGGGGTGGCCAACCGCTCAAAATGCCCTTATGGAGAACCTTGTAATATGTGAAGGAAGTAGTGATAATGTACTTATAAACTGAATGAAAACAAATATGAAGATTTCAACTCTGCTTTCTTGGCACTCTAGATTATGCCTCTGTTTGCCAAAGCTGAAGCAAATAACAAGTTGTTACGATCAGTCGCCGGCGGTGGCATGGACACCATCAGTCAATTGCAGGCCAGATGGGACAAATTTGAACTCATGATGGAGAGCCATGAACTCATGGTCAAAGAACAGGTGAGTAGATTTCAACTGAAAAGGGCATATGGCAGATCTAATGTTAAAAAAATGAATTGTCCAAAGTTACAGATAAAAATAAGGGTTATGTTGTCAGTGCTTATATGACTTATTTGGTTATTGGCCTATGAAAATCCGCAAAACAATACGATGGTAAATAAGCTTACAAGTAAGAAGATCTCTTGATTTTAAACCATTTGACTCAAGGAAATTTTTGAATACATGTATTTAGCATTAAATGTACTTGTTATGTATACTTTGAATGATACATCTACTTAGTATTTCCTTATCAAAGTGAACCTATATGTAAAAAAAGATTTTCTGTTGGTGAGAGAAGGAAAATTCCATTACAAATGATGCAGCCATATGTAGTTTCAATAGGAAAGGAATAGTTCCCATGTAAATGAACTAACAAAAGTCTAAATATACAATGTTTGCACCAAAGATAGGCAGGTGCTTAATCCTGTAGTAGGCAGAAAAAAGTACATGTTTATTTCATATTTTCTTAAGTTTTATCCTATCATTATTACCCTTTCACCACCATGGTTTGGCCCAAACTGGTTGTTATCAATGGTGATTGTGGACCTGTTTATGGGGAATAGGGGCAAACAGGTTCAATCTATGTCAAATTTGATTTAGCTATTACCATAACATCATCTATTTTGATGGATGATCTGAAGATGTCACTGTAACACCATTGCTAAAAACCTTCTGTCTCTGATGTCCAGGTTGAAGTCATGAAAAGCAATGTCACATCCAGGGTTCAGGCATTTGAACAAGACCTGGATAAATTCTCGGCCCGTTGGCACCAACTGAAACCCAGCGATGATCTGCTGGACAGCGGTGACAAGGAAGGATGCATGAAAGCTGTGTCATCGATCAAAGAGAAGAGAGCTGAGTTTGATGAATTGGAAAAGACCAGAGCATCACTCTTGTAAGTGATCACTTCAAATAATTTCATCTTGTTTCCCCAAAGGAAATCCTTAGTGACGACTGATAAAGCTTGTCACTTTTTTATTCTTAACTGAAGCCATAAGTTTCCTTGTGGTATTTAGTGTATAATTCACGTAAAATAAGTGCATTAGGAATGTAATCTCAGTCTATACGTATAATTACAGTGATATAAATCATTTTATGCATATCATTGTGTGATGGTCTGATATTTTTATCAGTAGCAGCTAAATGATTATGTGAGGGTTAAAAGCAAAGGGGTCGTAGTGTCAGGTTTTTCAAATTTCAATGTTGAAATGACAACCATCCCAAAAAATTAGTACCCATCTAAACGTATATACTGTAGAGGTACAGTACAATCCACAACATCAAGATAGGGTAGATGAATAGCTAGTGTGTGTATCACAAAATTCAATGTTCAATACATTCTGTTGGCAAGGTGATACTCATCTTGATACCCCTGAAAAAACTTTATTTATCACTGTTATTTCCTGTTCTTGGTAATACAAGGAATGATTGCAGTCACTTTGGTTTGGATGAACCACAATTCCCAGTGTCTGATGAACTCCGTGCTGACATAGCCAAGTATGAGTCCATGTGGATTCTGTTTGAAGAATTCAACACTGGTCTACAGGAACTGGCTAAAGAAGACTGGATTTCATTCAGGTGAAGGACGTCATTACTTTGTAACCTTTCACACTCACAGCCGTTGATACCTAGACTACTTGCACATTTTGCTGTGCTTAGCCAATGCAAACCTGGTGCTTGTGTCTCGAATTCAGTGCAGCACCTTGGAGCATTAACAAGCAAAGGCCACTCTACATTTCCTCATGTTCTCAAGTGATATGAGTATTCATGAATATATGTGCCATGTAGCAATGCACCTGGATCCAAACAGAAATTTAGCTGGTGTCACTTGAAGAGGGCTTATAGAATTTTCGAAAACTATCTGTATTGTGGTCTTATCATGTAGTCCTACGGTAATAGTAAGATACACATATTATACACTCACAAGCTTACATACCTATATTGCTTTAGCCAGCAGGATCCTCTTTTAAATTTTAAGAATCCATGAATGATCTTTTACACCGTACTAGTCCTCTTTGTCGCCCTGTCGCCCAGGTATAATTTCACCAAGAATCAATCAGATAAGTATTGGTTTTACATGATTAAGAAATTACAACAAGAAGCCTTAAATGACATTTGTTTATTATCAGGTCACGTACTTACATGTTTGAAGAGTATCTGGTCCAATGGATTGAGAAACTCCGAGCTTTTGAAGAACCCACCACAATGACAGTTAGACTGACCAAAGACATTGAAAAATACAGGGTGAGTCGTTGATGTGTGATGGAAATTATCATCAATAATATCATGTTAAACTTGATCACAGCTGACCTTTACAGACTGAGTTTCCTTGTGTTCATCCAACCATCACCCCTATTTTCTGTGTGTAGCTTCAACCATACCATTTAAAAGAAAAAGGTTAAACCACTGTGGGCTGTTGATGGGTCAACATCAAGAAAGGGTCTTTCAATGCTTGTATCAGCCTGCTTTACATAATCAATCAAACTAGGTACAGTATTAGGAGAAAATACCCCCACCATCAACCTCCACATCATTAAAAACCAAATCTATCACTCTGCCAGATCGGTGTAAACATTTGTTGCTTTCAACAATTGCAGGATGTACTGCCTCTCTTGAAATACGTGAGAGGTGATGTGTTGTCTCAGGATCACTGGCTTGAACTCTTCCGTATGCTACGCATGCCTAAGGGTACCACCCTTGAGAAGCTGTCATTCGGTGACATCTTGGCTGCCTCAGATCACATCGTCAAAAATGGTGATGCTCTCAAGGTAGGTCTCATATTCTGTTATTCTGCATGTGTCTTTGTTTATGGTGAATGTTTTCATGGGGAGAAGGCTGCTTTACCTTGACCAGTGTCAGGAGAGTAAATTATTATTCTTATTCATTATTATCCTACACTGCATTTCTCCAGTGATGCAATATGGTCTTTACAGTGAAAGCCAGCTGAGAATGAATGATGAAATTGATCTAAATGTTATCTGACTTATGTGATAGGTTTGTTAAATTGTTTAAAATTTTACTACAGGACCAATTCTTGGTTTTGGCAAACAGCAGTAACGGATGATAGTGTTGTTTTGTGGAGTGGGATAGAATGATATACAATTAATTGGCAGTATCTAAAGTGTATCAGACAGTACCATACACTCTCTGGTGTGTGTTCTATTATGGGTCAATATACAGTCCTTTGATCAATGCCACTAGTGTGGCAAATTCTAGAAAAAGTTCTCAAAGTAATAACACAAATGTGATAACATTTATATCAATGTTATTGTCTATTCTCACATGGCTTTCACTGTAAATGATAATTTTTCACTGTCACCAGTGAACGGGAATAGGAAATATTAGTGTTCCTGTACACAGTGTCCACTATAATTAAACTAGTAGGAGGAGTGAATTTTTGGTCCTCATTCTCTGTTTCTGTGACATTGCAGGAATTGTTTGCCAGAGCCCAGGGTGAGGTGTCTATCCGGGAAGCAATCCGTGAGTTGGAACTGTGGGGAGCTGGTGCTGTGTTCCAAGTGACGGAGTACACCGACAGCCAGGATCAACCTCTGACCTTGATCAAAGACTGGAAAGAACTGGTCAATCAGGTCAGTGAATCAATCAACTAATCAATCAATATAGAACTAATCAATACATTAATCAGTCAACTAATCTGTCAATAAAATCATTCCAGTAGATCACTTTTCCACCCGCAGAAGACTTAAGGAGCACTTGTATGGCTCTACTCCTAAACAAGACATTGCTTAACCCTTTCACCACAATGGTTTGGCCCAAACCTATTGTTATCAATGGTGAGGGTGGACTTGTTTACAGGGAATAGGGGTGAACAGGTTAAGATACAGGACAAATGGGAAATCATTTATACTCTCTTGAACACTATGACAAAAGTGCCTAAGTTTCAGCAAAGCTGTATTCATTCAGCAGTTTCTATACCTTGACTTTTGTTACATGGTTGACATAAGCATGGTGCACTGAACATAAGAATTTTTACACAAGATTTTGTTGTAAATAATGTTATGATAACCTTCAGATTGTATTGTACAGTATATCTTACCAGTGTATTGATGGAGCAAATACAGCCATCTGATAGGTCGAGACATGATAATAACCATGCTATTTTCGCAATTTAGCATGGTTGGAACACGTGCGAGCTCTTTGCTATGGAAAATTCCTTCACTGACATTTCAGGTTATAATATCATTATATTACCATGCCCTGCCCGTCGCATTTTGATTGGTTGAGCTGAACCACGTGACTGACCACAAATACACAGTAATGGTTTGTTTACATGCCCGTGAATATGAATATAAGATTAACAACTCAAAGTATCGAAACTTTACAGCTCAAACGTAAATCATAATCAATCACAAAATAAAATGGAGCACTTGTAGGTCAAGTTGAGATACTTTTTTCAGAAAACATCTCCGGATTTGCCAATTTTTACAGCGAGCGTGACAGTGCGTCGAGTATTGCTCAGTTTCTGGGGCCCAGTTGTCGTTCGCTCCGGAAATTTTCGTAAATTTTGACGGTTTTCTCGGGTTCGCTGATAATATAATGGAAATAACAGACTCCGCTCTGATCATTAACGTTTATTTGTGGGCGCGGGCTCGAGGAAAGCCAAATTAACAGGCTCGGCAAGCCTCGCCCATTAATTTTTGGCTTTCCTCTCGCCCTTGTTTACAAATAAACGTTAATGGTCAGCGTGTCGCCCATTATTTCTATAATATACCAGTACAGTTATGATATAATAGCCATAAACCACCTAAGGAATGGGAATACTACTGGGTTTTGACCAGTTCCCTCCCTATCAGTGTTTTTGCTAAGGTTTGGGAATATCGGTAAATTATTTGGGAACCCCTGTAACATTGCTGCTGTCCCCTAATCTGATTGCATTGATATACCAAGGGGAACCCTGGTAAAATGACTGGGGAACCCCGGTAACATTTACCGGGGTACCGGCCTTAACAAAAACACTGTATATGCTTTCGCTATTGCTCGTGCATACCGTATATTTTTTGAACTGGTCAAAATATCTTGGCATACTCATTGCTTGGCGTGGGTTACAGCTTAATCATACATTAGTCACAGCAAGCATATTTAAAGCTTGGTACTTTTCTCCTGTAGGTTGGTGACAACCAGTGTTTACTGCAATCACTGAAAGACTCTCCGTACTACAAAGGATTTGAAGACAAGGCTTCACTGTGGGAACAGCGTCTGGCTGACCTCGATGAGTACCTACACAATCTGAATCAGATTCAGAGGAAATGGGTGTACCTAGAACCTATTTTTGGCAGAGGTGCTCTTCCCAAAGAGCAGGGACGTTTCAAAGGAGTGGACAGCGAGTTCAGGTAATTGAAACATTAGCTTCTACCAGCACGATTATTAGTCCCCACGGACACCGTCCGGGGGGACTTATAGGTTTGGTCATGTCCGTGCGTGCGTGCGTGCGTGCGTGCGTCCGTCCGTCCGTCCGTCCGTTCACGCAGATATCTCAGAGATGCAATGAGCGATTTCATTGAAACTTGGTACAAGCATTACTTCATATGTCATACAGATGCACGTCGATTTGTTTTGTGATACGATCCAATATGGCCGCCAGGCAGCCATTTTATTACGATTTTTTCATGTATAGAGCCATAACTCAGACATGTTTCAACCGATTTTATTCAA
>LD352017.1:62812-76332 GCA_001465055.1 Ptychodera flava | reverse complement strand
ACAACGAACAGATCGCAGAGGTGATCTTGTTCTCAGAGGGTTTCAAAGATGGCAAAAGTTTGGGCCGCAAATTGGTGGCAATATTTAACCTTTCAAAGTGAGTCCAACACAGCTCTCTGTGGAAAAAGAAAAACCTAACCAGAGACCAGAGAAAGAGAAATCCTTCATGTACAAGTTTTTCTAACTTAAGAAAAGTTCAGTTTGAATTTTTTTTGTTCTAGTTACACAACAGATGAGTAAATCTCAAAATTTTAACAAGCATGTGTGCACATTTTATAATCATCCACAATACTGAATAGTCGTAATTTCATTTTGTTAGTATCATGTATTATTTTTGTTTGTATGTTTTTATTGACATAATGCACAAATACGACAAGTATTTCCTGTCTGCATGTTTCGTGTACTCATTAGAAACACCATCAGTTTTGCAATTTTTCATTTTCTCAAGTTGAATTTGTACATGGAGGATTGCTATTTCATGTGTCTTGTGTGTGGTGTAACTCATTAATGCGTGTGTTGTTCTTGCTTTAGAGATGTTTGGAAATTGCTACCTGGGGTTAAAGGTCATATACTGTGTGTATAGGTCTCTAAAGTGGTAACAGTAACAAGTGATATTCATTGTTGTCAATTTTTGTCTGTGTGTCTTTCATCTCTGTAGTTACTTCAGAGGGGCTACCAAGGGTGCCCTCTTAAGTCTTGATTTCATTTTCCTTCTTTGACTTTGGGCATACCTTTGTTCCTTGTTTATTGCAATCAATAAACAGAATGCAGTAAAACATGTCCAGAATGTGCCAAAACTAACTAAGAAGATCAACACATTCGTCCCCATTTCTCTTTATGGAGGCCCAGAAAACAAAAGTAATGGACCAAACCATTACAATTGAAGGGTTAAGCATAGAGAAGAGGCGCTGTAGTCCGTTTATATTGTAAACCAAATCCATACACTTTGGTACTGGTTGAAATTTTATAGCTGTGTAAAAGAACAAAACACAGATCATTCTGGATTGGTTTTACTGTGCTCTATACAGCAATCGTTTCAGTTGTGTGAGATCAAATAAATCCTAAATGGTAACTACATGTAACTGTGGAGAAGATTTTGGTCAGTATTGACAATTTTTGAGAATTTCTTTGATATAGAGAATTGCTAACGCCACAGCAACATTATGACTGGGGTCTGCGTGCTCTGAAGACTGTATTGAGGGGATCTGGAAATCTCTTGCAAATGGCCAAGAAAAATTCAAAAGGTGAGAAATGAAATTCAAACGTTGATCTGGGTAGCCACGTTGGATGTCAAAGGTCACCTTTGTATGAGTTATCGTTGTAGGTAAATCCAGAGGTTTGTGTAAGATAACAAAGGTGCATGACTAGCAAATTATATGGCAAAACCACACTGTGTTGATCCTGGTCAGAGGAACATCAAATAATGAATGAATATGCCGACCATGTACTAAATATGATATCTTAACTGTTAAGAGAATTTGCCCATGGTGGAGATAATGACATGTTAATTCTATACTTACATGTAACTGTCGGTTGATAATGATATACAACGTACTGTATAACTTTAGATTTGTATGTATTGTGTTAAGTATAGGCAAATAACTATTATTGCAACATTATTTTTGTGATTGGTTGTTCCAGACAAGATCGATGAGAGTAAATTGGTTGTTCAAGCAATGCGTGTCAACACCCTGTCCAAACTGACATTCTCTGATGGTAAGCGATTCGATGCCTTGGTGAGCGACGTCTTCCCTGGTGTGGAACTGAAAGACATAGAGTATGAAACCCTAGCCGTTGCTTTGAGAGAGGTGTGCAAAGAACAGCACCTGGTTGTGGCTGAACCCCAGGTAGGTTTGGTCACCTGATAGTCAATTTCAAACAATTTTCTTAGCCCAACATTTCTGATGTTATAATACATTGATCTTCATATTTACTACATACATCAATTTTCTCTACAGTTCACATGCCTATGGAAATGTTTTCTATTCACCTGTTTCTAGAGTTACATAAAGTTCTACACATAAATCTGCTTTTATCTGCTTCATCTGAGAGCTGCTTTGATCAATCTAGTAGTTTGAATTGTTCCATAAGTTATGTTTTTTATGTTTTTCAGTTATTATTCTATTTGCAGGTGTCTGCTGCTACTGCAAATAAATGAATAAGTAAATAAATGAATAAATAAATAAATAAAAAAATAGATAAATTAATAAGTAAATTAATGAGATTAATTTATGCACTAATCCTGTCTTCCAACAGTTATGCATACAGCGAAAAATTTTTTCAAAGATTGTTTGCTTTCATGACTCGCAACACTAAACTTCCTTTTACTTTGACAGATCAAGAAAGCCCTTGAGTTGTATGAGCAGCTGAGACAGCGTATGGGGGTGGTCATCGTTGGTCCCAGTGGATCTGGTAAATCAACACTGTGGCAGATACTGCGAGTAGCTCTGGGTAAAGTGGGTCAAGTCGTGAAGCAGTACACTATGAACCCCAAGGCAATGCCCAGAACACAGGTATGTATGCAAACTCAGTCTCTTTCGTGAAAATATAACAAAATCTAGACCTGTAAAAGTCATGCTGGTAAATGCAAAATTTATGGACGTATTCTATAGAACCTTATCATGTGTCTCTTAGTTTCACTTTTGACCAAGTGACTGAATACTCTGTGCAAATTTGTTTCCTTGAATAAACTCACACTTCTGCTCTAAATTGTCCCAGAAATCATCATGTTCAGGTTCTCTGTCAAATTTTGTCAAAAAAGCGAAATAACTATCATTTAGTGCTGATACAGTATTAGTAATTTTCCATGGAACTAGCTGTTACTGCAGAGTATAGCCGTGTAGAAGTAAAGGTATGCTATCAGAGATGCTGTTTAACCTCAGTATTTGCCCTGTATTCTCATGAAATTTACAGCTGCTGGGTCAGATAGACATGGACACCAGAGAGTGGTCTGATGGTGTGCTGACAAACAGTGCTAGACAGGTTGTCAGAGAACCACAAGGTAAATTTTCATATTAATCTCATATTGTACATTGCTATGTAGGCATCTCTACTTCATTTTAGACCAATAAGAAGTAGATATCTTCAAATGAAGATATACCGGTAGTACTGAGGTAGTCTCTTGCATACAGATTTGGTCACACTTATTTTCAGTGTTAAAATATTCATTTGTTTTCACTCAGGGCCATTAACAGTACCCTATGAGGACTTCATTGAGCATCTGACATTCCACAAGTATGTAGTACTGTTCTCGGCCAACGAATATTCTGCCTCTAAATCAATCATCATCATTCAATCTGCATACTCAATGAGCGTTTATTAATACGCTTTTATAAATGAATACATATGCATAAGATATCTATATGTAAACACAGTATGTGAATATGTATGAATTCACAATGACAAAATCACTCTAACTTCTTATTTTTTATTCTCTGATAACAGAAATCCAATCCTGGATAATCTGTGATGGTGACATAGATCCAGAATGGATTGAATCTCTCAACTCTGTATTGGATGATAACAGATTACTCACCATGCCCTCTGGTGAGCGTATCCAGTTTGGTCCCAACGTCAACTTTGTCTTTGAAACCCATGATCTGAGCTGTGCTTCACCGGCCACCATATCTAGAATGGGTATGATATTCCTCAGGTAGGTCAAGATTTCAAAAAATTTAATCTAGGCTTTTGCAACATTTGCTAGAACAGGTCCCTGTTCTATCTGTTGTATTTATGTCAGGCCCTTCGCACTAGATCAGTTTCTGAAGATAATTTCAAAGCTGTGACCTTAAATACTCATGCACAAATCTCAAAGCCGTGACCTTTACATGTAATACTCATGCAAATCAACAATAACAACAAGAGAGGGTTGTATAAAAACACAGAGAATCGCATATAAAAAAAACATGAGCTATGAAAATGTATTGCGTTGAGTTGAAAGTTTAACCCTAGTGATTCTTGCCTTTCTTCAAGTGTGAAAAATAAATAAAATAAGTCCAACTCAAAGCTCTCTCTTGATGTGACATAAAGTTATGAAATTCATCTGGATGCATCAAATATAAACGGACATATTAAGAAATAAGGACAGGAAAAAACCTGCTGTCTCCCCCACAAAACTGTTGGCCACTTTTTTATCATAGTTTTTTTTTTGGAATGATGTAAACTTCTTTCTGGTTGACATACGGTGTCTTCATAACACTGTTGGTTTCATTATCAGTGATGAAGACACAGATGTGAAAGCCTTGGTGACATCATGGCTGACAAAACAACCCGAGGAGTCCCAGAACAGACTGTCTGGCTGGATTGAGGACTATTTCTACAAAGGCTTGGAGTGGGTGATGAAACAGAACGACATGATGGTGGATACCAGCCTGGTTGGCGTGGTCATGAACGGACTGTCTCACCTCCATGGATGTTCCAACAAGGCACAGTTTGTGGTGGCACTGATCAGAGGACTGGGTGGCAACCTGAATGAGAACAGCAGGGAGGCCTTCGCCAAAGAGGTAGGGACAGTCAAAGAAATCAAATACATCATATACAGTGATTACTCTTGAAAGTAAGAAGTTGCCTTGCATTCTCAGAATACCAATACAGAAATCAATTTTGCATGTATTTCCGAACTTTCAAGTATTACCATGTGTTTAAAAAGATAATATTATGTTATTGTCATTATATATAGCGCATGATCTTGAAGCCAATGAAGAGACTGCATTTACAGTGAATTATTTCATAGACACATTTTACATTCATCTAATATTGATTATATATCATGTCTAAGGCAACGTTGTATTTTGAGTGATTTCTGTCATTTATATCCATTAATTATAATGGCAAATTTAGAATGGTTTAAAATCAAGTGTGTAAGTATAGCACTCTTTCAGGTTTAATGATAAGATTCTACTGTATGTTAAGTAGTCTTTCAGTTGCAATGATATGAAACTTCAGTGTCTTAAAGGGACAAAGTCAGGCACTTTTCATGAACTTTGAGTAGTGCAAGATATTACTTAATATTGTTTGATATGTTGAAAGACACTGATTAAATGGGTGACCATGAATATATTTGACCCCAGTTTTAGACAAATTCAATGAAACCATGGCGAAAATGAATTAATGGTCATGACCATTAATTCATTTTTGCGATGGTTTCATGTATTGTGTCTAAAACCTGGGTTGAATATATTCATGCTCACCCATTCATTCAGTATCTTTCAACATGTCAAACAATATAAGTAGTATCTCATATCAAACAAAATTCATGAAAAATGGCCGACTTTTCCCTTTAAGTAATGTTTTGGGTGTAATGATAAGATTCTACAGTGTGTTACAATAAGTAGTTTTTCAAGTGTAATGATAAGATTGTAAAGTATGATAATCACTTGTTGGCGAGAATATGATATTTTTATCTGAAAGACTTTCATTGAAAGTTGATCTGTTTAAACTTTACAGGTTTTCCATTGGTCACATGAAATGCCACCAGACCAAAGACATCCCCTTGACACCTACTTTGATGAAAGCTCAGGGCGTCTGATGTCCTATCAGTTGGAGATAGCAGATAATCTGACAGCAGATGACTTCATGAACAACGGATCACTACCAGTGATCAGGACTACGGATGTACAGCGATGTCTGGACTACCTGAAGCCATGGTTACAGGCAGAACATAAGCAGCCATTCATACTGGTTGGACCTGATGGCTGTGGAAAGGGGTGAGGATTGTCAAATTCTTTGAATTTGTTAAAGTTGTATGCGCCTTAAAAGTGAAAGACTTACTTTTTTCTCAAACTTTCCTCTAGGAAAGTTTTAGTCATTCTCTTTCAAAATAAAGAATAAAAATCAGGGGTCACAGTGCAAAGTTTGGTACCAGAGAAACAAATTATTGTAAATTTACCGATATTTGAAATTCAAAATTGTAGCAATCTATGTGTTAACTCTATGGGACACATATTACACATTACACAATGCTATATTACATACACACATACACACACACACACGTATATATATATGTACAATTACATGTTAGTCACCAAAACAATATCATTACGGTATTATATTCAGGTGATTTGATCACTATGCCATATGCCATTGAAGCGTAATAACAATTATCATTTTTTGTTGGCAGGATGATTCTAAAGCATTGCTTTGAGCAGCTACGATCCACACAGATTGCCACAATCCACTGCAGTGCCCAGACCTCACCGTCCCACATACTGCAGAAACTGGCCCAGTCTTGCATGGTGATCAGTACCAACACAGGCAGAGTGTACAGACCCAAGGACTGTGAGAGACTGGTACTCTACCTGAAAGACATCAACCTACCAAAACCAGACAAGTGGGGGACAAGTCAGTTGATTGCATTCCTACAACAGGTAAGGCAGTGAAAATTGTCCTTCTCACCAGCACTATCAGCTGCATTTTTCTTGAGCCCAAAGGAGATTTCTGAAAGACTTTGATATTTAGTGTATACATCTGTATGCTAAAAGCAAGTGTGTCACACAGGTTTTACTTGGAGCATGAAATAATAATTTATGCACCATGTATCCATGAGCACTGTTTTTAGGTATATATGTGAAATAATACAGACTCTTTATTATTGTGCACATTCATGAACTTTGGAGCGTACACTTTACAGTACATGTGTAAGATAAGTGTTTTGGCTATTGAGTAAACTAATTTTGTGTCCTCATCACAGAAGATTTGGCAGAAATTACTGTCTAGCTGAAAACGCCCCATGAAACATCACAGTCACTCAAGGTTCAGTTAGCAATAAAAATGGTTCTATCAAACAAACACAGTAAGCAGTAGTGATTTTCACAAGGGTACTCTCTCCGGAATACATAATCATTCTATGCCGCTTTTGTTACTTCAGGTTCTGACGTACAAAGGTTTCTACGACAGTAACTTGGAATGGGTTGGATTGGAAGGAGTACAGATTGTTGCTAGTATGAATGCAGGCAATACAATTGGAAGACATCAGTTGACAAGTAGATTCACATCAATCGTACGCATTTGTGGTATTGGGTAAGCATTCCCTTTTTTTAAACCTGTCAGCACTTTATGCAGAGGCAACTTTGTAGGACAAGAATACGGCTGACAAGTTCCCCATTTTGAAATCATGTATAAAGAAGAGAACTGACGCAAAATTTGAACAAAATTTACCAAATACTGCAGAACTCTGTGGTGTAGGTATAAACTAAATCAGCTTATTCTTATGGTCAAAAGGAGGTGTAAGTCATGGCCGCTGGTTGGTCCAAAGCTGTCTCCCAAAAGGTTGAAAGTTTCATAGGAAAGTTTTGGCAAAAGTTCTAAGTCTTTGACTTTTAGGTGCATACTACCTAAACTAAAAACCTGCTGGCTGATGTTTGACACTCCTCATGATAGGATTGAAGTTTAGTCATTACTTGCTCTTCACCTGAGCCATATGCTAAATCTCTGTTAACACTTCACAGATACACTGAGAGAGACCAGCTGCAGTCAATCTACGGAGCCTACCTAGCACCGGTTTTACACAAAAGTCTGCAATCCCATCCAGTGTGGGCGTCCTCTGCTAAAGTACATCACCTGGCAGGTTCTATGGTGCAAGTCTATGAACAGGTGAGAAATGAGCATAGAAAACTATTGTAGATTTCATGACAGCTGAATATCAATCGTAACAGAGGGATTGATGTCTCGTCAAGTATTTAGAGGTTTTACCCATTATCGCTTGTCCCTGTAATATCAGCATGTATGTCATTTGGGCTGCGTCAAACACAAACAGAATCAGGTGACTTTCTGATGCATCACAAATGACATGAATTTTGAGCCAACATTGCCGCAGCATGATGTTGAAAATACCTGCATTTCTGTCACTTTAATCAAGGTATACGTCAAACATATAAATGTTGTTTTTTGACAGACAAGAGCCCGTTTCTCAGTGGACGAGTACAGCCACTATCTCTTCACACCGCGTGACTTGACCAACTGGGTGCTGGGACTGCTCAGATACGATCTGAATGCATCATCCTCAGAGAGCAGCAGTGACCATGTCCTGGAAGTCTGGGCCTACGAGGGCAGGAGGCTGTTCCGTGATAGGCTGGTGGGAGAGGACGGAGTATCCAAATTTGGAAATATATTGAGTAGTGTTCTCCAGTCCGATTGGAATGCCAGTCACATCGTTGATAGATTAGAAGGTAGACGACAGCTTTCCATAACTTTTCACTCTTTGACTTATTTAAATCATAAATGATATAATTTAGTGATATCCAAAAGTTTTTGAGAAGACTTTACGCACGAAACAATAAATCATAGTTATCAACAATAAACATGATTGATGTGTTTAGTGTATCGTTGCTCATTTTACTTTGGAATCTGAATTTTTGCTGCATTTACTGCCATCAGAACAGCCTTGAAATAAGTAATCAGGGTCTTGCAATGACCAAATGATGATCCACTCATCAAGTTTCGCTTCAGTTCTTACAGTACTTACAGATTTTCTCCATGACATTTGTACATCAATGTAAACTCTTTACACGTTTTAATAAAACAATGATTAAAAAGTTGTACCAATATAAAATTTTATCATTTAACATATTACCCTAAGACCTTTCAAATATTACTTCACCAGGTGCATACTATGTGACATGGGGAGCCAGGGCTGAAGCCGGAGGTACTGTGAGTGCCCCCGGTGCTCCTCTACCTCCAACCGGCAAACCACTGGGTAGATTGAACAAAAATGACCTCAGAGATGTTATCAACAAGGGCATTGTCACATATGGTGAGTGGTGGGATTGGGATGAGTTGAAATGAATGATGAAAGTGTTG
Organism: Ptychodera flava; assembly: GCA_001465055.1. NCBI lineage: Eukaryota > Metazoa > Hemichordata > Enteropneusta > Ptychoderidae > Ptychodera > Ptychodera flava. The sequence continues at coordinate 67,533 of LD352017.1, read as the reverse complement.
ATAAGTTTGATGCAAAGTTCTACCTTACCATCCTGCATTTGAGGGGAACCAAACCTGTCAAGTCAGAAAAAGATACCGGGTGTCAACTGTCGAAGTCATTACATGCAGATATGTCATTCAAGCCCAAAATACAGTTATCTGTGTAAATGATTTAATTTTGACCCTTCATCAGCTCAGCAAGGGTTCAGACCCAACATTTGTCACTTTGTAATTGGATATTCATACAGTGTTATCATTAGAAACAGTATCACAGGAGAACTGCACGATTTTCAGTAAAATCTAAGTCATTTTTCATTTTCTGTTTTTCCACTTTAACATTTGGTCTTAAATTGCTCGTCTCTGTTGTAATGCAAAAAATCTACAGTACAGCCGGCATATCAGCTTAAAATAAGACAAATGAAAATTGCTGCAGGTCTTAATTTTACAGCCAAAGATTTCATTTCATTCAAGCCACTCAGTGGTTTGCTTACCCCTGCTTATACACTGATAAATTACCAGGGCGTGAAAACAAGGAGTTGGACATTCTGCTGTTCCGTGAGACGTTAGAATTCATGGCCCGAGTGGACAGAGTTCTGACCCAGCCCGGTGGATCCCTACTGATGGCAGGTAGAAGTGGAGTTGGCAGACGTACAGCCGTCACCGTCATATCACACATGCATCACATGCAGTTGATCACACCGAAGATTGGCCGGTCGTACGGACTGAAACAGTTCAAGCTGGACTTGAAAAGTGTAAGTTTAAATGACTGATATATTATAGTTGGGGAAATTTTGAAGCATACCAGGGTACTGGGTGGTAAAGCTGTGAATTTGTTAAGCTATTACAAATGCCAAGTCCTTCATTAAAAGAGAGAGATTCACATGACAAACCACATTGAATATATGGTTGTAGTATTAACCCTTAGAGCGCCAAATTCAATTTTTGTCACCCTTATGAAATGTGCTCAAGTCAAAATTTTTCAGATTTTTGCCAAAATTTTGGTGAAAAATTGTAGCCTATGAAATGTGATGTCCATGGCAAAATAATCGAAAAAAATTACAGAAAAAATCATAAAAATTGGTAAAATGTTTCTCTGAAATTTTTGTGGGAAAAATTACAGCACTCAAATAATTAAAATGAAATAATAATTTATGTTTGAAAGATGTCACAATAGTAAAAAGTAACTGTTCCCTTTCATACATCAAGACATTATCGCTTTTTTTTCGCTGCACAATCTAGAATTGGTAACATTTTAAACATTGTTGCAATACTCTTGCTCAGGATAACTCTTTCCATGTGTGCCAAATGTGTCATGCAATTGTTTATGTAGTCATGTTGTGTGAATTGACTCTATTTTCCTAGTATTATGAGTAAACTCTCTAAGTTTTCTGTGCAGTCTGAGTACATTCCTCACATCCACAGATGATGCGATATTTCTTGTGAGTTCTGTTAATACCCATTTGAGCACCAAAGTCAATTTTTGTCACCTTTAGAAAATATACCCTGGTCAAGTTATTTCAGATTTTGCCACAATTTTGCAAAAACAACTGTAGCCAATGAAATGTGATGTTTGGGTCCAAAATTATGAAAGAAAAAACAGAAAAATTTATAAAAATTGGTAAAATGTTGCACTAAAATTTGTTTGGGAAAAATTACACCCAGGGTCAAACATCACAGCTAATTAAAATCTTGTAATATTTCACATAGCACTTAGAATGGTGTAGCTACAGCAACCTTACGGTACCTCATTTCTGTCTGCTGCTGAAGGATACTGAACAGTCTTTTGATTTTCCACTCTTTGTTCAGGCGATGCAAGCTGCCGGAGTTGAAGCAGAGCAAGTGGTACTCCTGCTAGAAGACCATCAGTTTGTACACCAGGAATTCCTTGAACTCATCAATAGTCTGTTGGCAGCTGGTGAGGTACCTGGCCTTTATACACCGGAGGAACTAGAACCAATCCTGACGCCACTCAGGGACCTTGCTTCAGAAGCCAACTTCAAAGGAACTCTCTTTAGCTACTTTGCATCACGTAAGTGTGATACCATAAAAATGATATTTTTTTTGCATTTTGTCATGGTTTGTTTGTCCAGCATAGCTGGTCTGCTTTTGATCTAATTTGAAGATTGAGGTCCTTTTCTGTACTTGTGCCTTTGTATGCAGTAATTTGTTCCGTCAGATAGACATGAATATTTGTCACACCAAAGAGAAAAGTGTGATAAATGTTGTCAACCTGTCTAAGATTGACCAAGTCCCATAAATCCGTGAATATACAATTCCACAGATCTGATAAACCAGTGAATCTACCGGGGATATGTTTGTTTGTATGAGAGAGAATTGTACATGACTAGCAAAGTAGAGTGCCAAGTGGTTTGATTTCTGGTGACATTTGTCCAAGAACCATCAAATACTGAACAGATGTATTTGCCTTACACTGCTACTGCTTCCCTTGTTTCCACTGAAGTGTGTCTGTCTGTCTTTCTGTTTGTCTGTGTCTGTGTCTCTCTGAGTGTATGTGTGTGTGTGTTTTGGGACCATACCCTCCTTTACCTCCCTGTCTTTTTGCCTTTTATAACAATGTTTCTGCTGCTGTAACAGGTGTTTTAACCAACCTGCATGTGGTGCTGATCATGGACAGTTCAAATGCCAAGTTCACGGTCAACTGTGAAAGCAACCCATCTTTCTACAAGAAGTGTGCAGTCCAATGGATGGCAGGCTGGAGCAGAGATAGCATGCTCAGGGTAAGCTCACGTTGTTTCATATTTTTCTGTGACCACCTTTCTGTCCATTTTTTACGACACTTTCCAAACTACATTTCCCAGTAATGTTGCCCTCAGCCAATACAAACATGCAATATGATTATATACATGTCACTTTGATATCAATTGTATTTACTAAAGTATTTTGCGTTCATGTCAAAAGAGAATAAATATCAAGGAAGTAAATAAAGCAATGAGCATAATAAACTGATTAGCAATATAAATCTGAAAAACACCGATAACCTTCAACAGTGATAATGTCCATGTTTTACAAAAAAATGCATGTATTTGTCTGTAATTGGCACACATAATTATTTTCCAGTCTTATGGGAATTTTCATATGAAATCATTCAGAATGACTCCAAACATTTTCAAATGCTGATTTTCATGGATGAGTGTATTCATCTGTGCAAAATATACATTAATGAGTTCTGTTTTCATGCAAATGAAATGATAATTTCTTGCTATCAATAGAGAATATGCATAGCTTACTTAGCATAGACCATAGAGGGGCGACCCATCTAGTGTCTTTACTTTTAGTTACTGAAAGAAACACCACTGGCAGCCTGCTTTTTGAAGTCATGAAGTTTGTTCAATTAAAACCTCACTCTTTTGTTAATCCACAATTATACTAATTGTGAATTGAAACCCTCTAGATTCCCAAAATATTACTGACACGACCACCCAAGATAGAGGGGTCATCTCTGGCAAGCACTGACAAACAACACAAGAGGAAGCTATCAGGAGGCGATGAGATTCTCAAGAACTTCCTACAAATCCATCAATCTTGTGGAACTGCCATGGCCACACCAAGACGTTACATGACATTCTTACACACCTACATGACAGTCTACGGTCACAAGAAGAGAAATGTTGAAAAAAGACAAAGCCATTTACAGGTAATCTATTTATAACCTTTGTAATGACTCAGACCTTTTTCAGTACAAAATTTTTCTCGTTGGAAGTTTAATCTTATGATAAATATTAGGGAGATAAGCTTAACTTACAAACTTACATTCATAAATTACGCTGCAAAGTTCAGTAAAAAAGTCAGACAGTGATATTGTGGCGTTCACATAATTTTTTTGAGAGATGTATAGTTCTGCAATGCTAAATATTGAAACTTGATTAGCAAAGTTTCATACCGTAAAAGTATACTGTCAACTGTTCCAATTTTTCAACAGTTACCAAGGAAAGAGAAAATCTAACCAATCACAGATTTTAAGCGGGTGGCCGCTTTTTAAAAACTGCGCCCTCACATGGACATTTTGAATACCAAGGAACGCCCCTTTGACCATATATGGGCATATTTAGATTACAGGTGACTGTTTACGTTTAAACCATTCACTGCCAAATGTGAGAACAATCCAATTGTTTTCTGTGGCACATTGAGGCCACTACTCATGGAAAAAGATTACCTACCGGTACTCACAGAAAACATTTTTTGCTTGATTGAAACGAAATGAAGGATCTACTATTTACAAAAAGAAGAATGAGTGATGAATGAATGAATGAATGAATGAATGTATTTTGTTTACTGCAGGCTGGTTTGTCCAAATTGAATGAAGCCTCATCCCTGGTGGAGGAACTGAAAGGCAAAGCGGCACAGCAGAGTGCATTGTTGGCACAGAAACAGGAAGAAGCAGACACTGCACTGAGGGAGATCACAACCAGTATGCAGGTAAATAAAGTACCAGCAGTTCTAATGTGACAAGGGAGAGAAATGTTCTCAGAGGAAAAAGTTAGAAAAAAGTATTGTAAAACTGACAATGTCCATTGCAATGTTGTCTCTTTCATGTTTTGATTATTTGACTGCAAAGATGTGAGTATTTCTTCGTTCTTGTTGCTACCATTGTAAACCTGTGATCTATTCCCACTCTGTACTATTTCTATTGAATATCTGGTCAGTTATCTCATCTCCCGTTCAGTCCCCTTTTACCCTCACCCCAATATTCCCTCTCCTCCCTAGTATCTCTCTCTCTCTCT
>LD352017.1:3564-25246 GCA_001465055.1 Ptychodera flava | reverse complement strand
TAAATAATATGTTGAAAGGTTATGGTATGGGGCATATCTTCCTAAAATTTGGTGAAGCAAACGTCATTAGTATTACCACAGTGCACATTGTTTTATATGGTCGACGTAGTGTCACGGACGCTACAGAAATGTTGTACATGAAACACAAATGTCATAATAAAATTTTAAACAATGATTTGTTAATGCTTTCTTATGTTATTACAATATACAAGATGCATATTGGCATTAAAATAAGCTATACTTGGTATGATTTACTTAATTTTTCCATGAATAAACACCACCTCAAGTTTAGTGAGAAATACAACAATATTGATCATATTTTTTAATAGGACTTTCAACTTCTCTATGTCCTTCCGCTGGTATGCTGTACTTAAAAGTTTTATTGTCATGAATTAACCATGCTATAGCAACAATATTAATACCATTCAGTGTAATCAAAATGAACTTCTTTCTAAAATATTTTCTGTTCAGTATGAGTGGAATTTTGTCACAGAGGCTACCAAAATCAAACTTGAAAGTTAGGTCAATTTGAAATATAAAAAGCAATTAACAATCTGGTTTTTTCTTTCTCTGTTCTCCAAAACCTTTCTCTATCAAACATTTAAATTGTGAAAATTGTGTCAAAACATAGACAATTTCTTTAAATTGAACAAGAAAGCTATAGCAACTACTGCAAAAATCAGTTGGAGTGTGTGAAAAATGTCTATACCAGTAATAAACTTTCAATACGTCAAAAAACACAGAAGTTAACATTGCTTGTGCCTTAAAGTGCAAAACTAAGATACAACAAGATACCTAGATCAGGCTAGAGCGACAGGTTGTTAAACTTTGACCTGTGGTCCCACAATAAAATTTGCTACAATGTACCTGACACACCACCCCAAAAATCCAAATGGCTTGCAGCTGTTCTAACGCCTGTCAGGATGGGGCGCACACACACCTAGGTGAGGCTGGAGATCAGAGATGTAGTCTGCCAACCTTTGACCTCTGTTCTATAAAGTATCTGTACTCTCTGCCTTCTAAATATGTGAAAGTGGTGGAGACAGAGTTAACACAAATGTCATTTCTTACCCCCTTGATTTTTTAAAATTCAAAATGTGATAACAAAACAATAAAATGTGGTGGTTATTTCACATTTAGATTGGCTTATAATCTGAAAAACAATGTTTGCATTTTATTGTAGCATCCGTGACATAATGAATTGAAATGGAATACAAAATAATAAATGCATATACAGCACAGAATTCATTGTTCTTTTCACTGGAATTCTAATAACATATTCAATATAATTACTGCATTCTTAAAAAACACCAATCTAAGTGTTTCAGTTGAGGCTCAACATAACTTTTTGAGTGTTTTATTACTTTTAAAAAAATCAATCTTGTGCAAATTTACAATTTTATGCCTTGAAGACATTTTGTAACCCAACTCCATGTATGTACACACAATACACACTAGTATTTATATGTTTCAGTGGATTAACTGCTTTAAAATGTTTTTAAATAGTTATTAATTATGACTATGTAGTAAACACCGTCACGGACGCTACACCGTCACGGATGCTACATTTCCATATTTTAGGAATATTAATAGTGAACGCAAGGGACAGTAATTATATAATTTGTTTATTTAAGGTAGGCACCTATTGACACTTAGGCCTGTGACATTAGATCTTTTATAACTCCTGTTGTCCTTAAGATATGAGTGTGTCACGGACGCTACAAGAAATTCCCACCACAACGATCTCCATTTTCATTTATTCACAAAACAATACAATATGCAATTTTATTTAAATTTTGGTGTATAAAATGCTTGCCATGGATGTTGAGGTTGGAATTAAATTCAATATTACAATATATTATCCATTTTTCTACATATGAACTAAAGGTATATGTACTTATGGTCAAAAAACACGAAAAACATAACGATGTTACAGTTTTGGTAAAAATACCACAGTTTCTGTTCCGATGCACATAATCACATGAAATAACTTGTGAAAGAAAGATTAGGTATTCTGCAATAACATATGTAAGCTAAAAATTCCACAATTTTAACACTGTGTTCCAAAAGACATTTTAAAATTAAATACTAGTACATTTTGAAGTGAAACAGCATAACGCTACTTTTTACAGTTTTTAAAGTCATTTTTGTGGATGTACAACCAAACCTGCACAATATATGCAATATTTCTTTATGTGACCAAGGTAGTTACAACTATTACTATTTATTAGAAACAAATAAGAAATATAATATCGGTCTGAATAGCAGATATATGTCCATAACAAATGAAAATCATCTAGCGCACCCTGATTGTGACTGACCCGTAAGCATGCTTTAATAGGGACCGTCTCAGATTGTCGCAGAAGTTCAAAAAGCGAAATTCATTCGTTTAGGGGGGAAGGGGTTTGACCTCCATTCAATTAGTGAACTTCACTTTGGCACTTTTATTGTGTGATTACAAGTTTTCATGTGTTTATTTTAAATCAAAGAAAAAGTGCACACTCGTGCCAACAAATTTGTAACTGTTTCTATCTCGTTTGTGCCCCAAACACAATTTACCGTTAGTGACATTGTATCCTAAACCTTTCATTCATCAAACTAGACAAAGACAAAAAGTATCATTTTTTAAAATGTGCTATTTATAAGCGTCTGCTCTAACCACTAGATGTCTTTATTCTCACTTGTTATGCACCTGGTCATAGTCGTCTTAATATGATTGAACATGCCTGGGCCCCCTTGTCTAAGTTTCTCACTTATTTACCACCCCTACCAAGTACAAATTGCGTGCTCGCAAAGACAAAGAACAGCACAAGAGATGCAAAAAGGGAAAGTAAAATAAAATGAAACTTTTATGCAGTAAAATGCCCTGTTAGTACTCAAATCTGATCGATTGCTTTAATTGTAATGTGGCAAGGGGAATACGTCTTCAGTTGCTATAGCAAAGTGCAACATTGTACAGAACATTTCGCACTTTTGAAATTTCGTTTAGGGGGAGGGGGGAGGCGGTTTTGATCTAAACGAAGGAATTTGGTTTCTTGAACTTCTGTGACAATCTGAGATGGTCCCTTATGTAATTGGTCATTTTGTGAGTGAGATGAGATTTGTTACAAACCAAGCCTGTCAACTATTTACCCCATGACCTCCTACAAAGACCCACCTTTTCTCCAGACAACAATTGGGCTGATCCAATATTGGGCAACAAAGAGGTAATATATAAAGTAAAAGTGTACTAGAATTCCGTATGTCCAGGTTGTTGAAAACTTTTCCAAGTACATGTTTGACAACTTTCAATGAACAGGCACCCAAATGAGGTTCAGGGATGAGAAGCTTTCGATGAGAAAGTAGCTGGTCAAAATCAGTCTATGACAGGTCAATTTATCAAGTTTCAGGCTACAAATGAAATGTATAGGTTTTAGCATATTACACATAAAATTGATTTTAATTCGTGATTGACATTTCAGACAGGGTCAGTTGTTGAATGTACGAGGTGAGAAAACATCAGAGAATGTGTTCTACAAAGCCTTGGTTGAGACAGTGTCTAAATGGTCTGATGTCAAACTGGTGGATTACACCACGGCTGAAAGTGTTATGCTGCCCTCTCAGAGAGGTAATACCACCATTTCAGTCATGTCCCCCCTGCCCCCCAAAAAATTGTTTTGAGAGTAACCATTGCTGCATGGGAATATTGAGCAATTACATGGACTGTGCATCAACAAAGACAGTTTTATGTGTACACTTGAACCAATGAACTGAGAAACCAGAAACCTTAACTTGCATTGTTGGTGCTGTAGACATTTTCACATGTAGAAAGAGATTTCTTATCAGAGTAATTCTAGGATATTGCCGCATGCTATTAATACTACATTTGTGCATTTTGTGGTACATTACTAAATAAATGTATATCGCATTGCTTGGTAATTTTTATTTTCTGTTTTCTTCTGTTTTTAGTGGATGTCAATGATGACACATCACAGTATTATTTAGTGTTTGTTGAATTAGATGGAAATGCTGAAAAGCTTCAACTCAGTCAAGAACAGAAAGACATGGCAAGTACTTAAACCTGCTCACCCCCCAGCGCCCCTCCCCCGCCCCATAAACAGGTCTACAAGCAGCATTGATAACAATGAGCTCGGGGCCAAACCATGGTTGTAAAACGGCTTTCTTATCGATGGATGTCAAGAGACTGTTTTATGAGAAATCAATAACCTATGATACACTTCAGTTTGACAGTGGTGTAGCTTTCATTATTATAAACCATTGACTGTGAACAACCTTATGGAATTCATCCAATCAAAACGTGAGATCCATTTCTCCTTTTTGTACTGGGCCTGTGAGATGTCAGAAAGGGCGCCCTCACAGTCAAAATTATTCATTTTAAGTTGACAGTTATTGTGAGACCGTGTGGGGTGATCATGCTGTTGGCAATTCTTTTGTTCTCTTCTTCCTCGGGAAGAGCCATTGTTCTTTTCACCGAGCTTGATTGTGATGTTGTTGGCACAGATGTATTGCCACCTTTTGTGTTATATTCTGGGTATTGCGAGTTGCCATCACTGAGGATAGTTATGAATGCAAAAAATGATTCTGATATTTTGATGATAACTTGGACGTACCCGTCTGTAGGCTGCTGAAGTGTCTGGCTACACTGAACATCTACATGTAATTCCAAACTTCCCACTAATACAGCTCCGTAGCCCCGCCTACACCATTTATCAATGCTAAGCATCAAATTCACGTAATGCGAAGACATCAATTTCTCACTATACTATCAAACTGAGAGAAATTATATTTGTGTGTGGTGCCAACTACCTATGCATAAAATATCACATGCAGTCTATTAAGCTTCCATGATATAATTATTGTTATAAGTAGTTTTTAGTGCAAGTTCAACACAGAAGCCAAGGTTTACACAAGTGCATCACGGCCTTGACAATTTCCATTGCACTGTTTCTTGCAAAAACTTGATAAGCATGTCTAATATCTCTAAGTGTTTTAGAAAACTCACCAACAAGATGAAAAATCATAGCGTTAATTCAATTATAAACAAATTTGAAAATATACATCAGTTACATTGGATTCTTCATTTTTTAAATTCTCACTTTCAACAGCTTGACCAAGCTCTAGTGAGGTCTGGATACGTCTATGAGTCATTCCGCAATAAAGGCAGCATCTCGGCACCCAAGGTGCACGTTGTCAAGTCCGGAACATTCCAGAAACTCAAGGAGTACCTGATAGAGAACACCATGGCAACGGCGAATCAGTTGAAGATACCGCGTGTTCTGAAGAGACAGGACACCTTGAACCTGATGCTTGAAAACGCCATTGATTGACACTGCGTAGGATTGATAAAGTTTCACGACTGAAAGATCCCTTGATTACAGAGAACAAAATTATTATATACCGGTAACCATAGTTAGACCGGACTTTTTGAACTTCAAAATTCCTTCTGTAAGACATGGAAACCACATACCATGATAATCAAGATCTTGTCATGAAAAAAATCTGTACAAAAGTCACATGTGCTATTGGCATCTTTGTGATATGATGTTTTAAGATCAAAATCCATTTTCCGAGCGAGTGGCATTAGAGCAATAGCTTCCGACATTGGTTCAAATACTGTACAAAAACTGTTACAGTTGCTATGTAGGCGGGTATCGTTGTTGATGTGAATGAGTAAACCAAAGTTAACAGAGGGAACTGGAAGAATTTTGTAGTTGCATTCAGTAGTCGCATGCAATCTTGTAAGATGTCTTGTCTACACGTTGTGAATTGCAGCACCACCACCTGCACAGTAAATGTTTGTGTTGCACTCTTTTAGTGTTGTATCGTTGAGGGCGCTGTACATTTGCATCCGCCAATGCTGAAAATAAAGTGCCCAATGCTGAGACTTGGTGATGTTGAATGTACACCACTTTGACTCCTGAAAGAAATAATTGAATTATTTTCTTTGTATTAGATGTGCATGTCTCATCGTTTTCATTGCTACTTTGTTGACAGTACGCTGCCTGCGAATGCAGTTTGTGTTGCCTCACACAGCTCAAGAATGCACCAATCAACCCAACTGATGAAAATCCAATGCATAGATAGATCAGTTTTGTATACAATTCTGTTGTAGCCTTTATTCCCCAGTCCTGCAATCTGTACAGGACCATGGAAATATAAACCGCAACACAAAAAAAATAGACCTACCCATCTCTACCTCAGATTTTACTAGTAATTGGATTGACATCCACCGAGTCATAGAAACGAATGCTTATCAATATGTATCATCATCCATCCCACCTCAGCTAGCAAGGCATTAAGAACCCAGACCTTTGCCAATGCAACATTCTAAGCAACTGCTGAACATCAGGTATCAAAGGAAAGTGCATATACATTTTCAAGACTTTCGGTGGCAATACCCCATTTCACAGCTCTTGGTCATTTTTGCACAGTTACAAAACTAAAACACAGAAGCACAGACTGGATATCAGGGTCACTGGATCAGCAAATCTGGTCATTACTTCACTGCATTAAGAACGCTTGTGACTGCAGCAATTAATTTGAATTTCATTACATGGCGATATCACTTTGAAATGTATTTAAATAACTCGCCTTTGGCATTAAGATAATCTTTCATTACAACTTAAAAGGGAGGGAGGGTTCTCAAACTGCACTCAAAGGCTTATGGGATCCATATGACCAATGTAAACTCTGTATCCATAGTACATAGGCAAACTAAAGAAATTTTTAACTTGTTGGTCATAGTGCATATTGTAAAATTTAAATATTGCAGCCATGTTGCATCCAGATATCGTACATGAAATACATTGTAAACAAGAAAATTGCAATGGCGTAGTTCCAGTGACTCCCTGAGATCCGTAAGACGGAGAAATTTCCAATTTCAGGTGACTAGACAGTAATTCACAGAATTCTTTTTTTTTTCAGAAAGGTATACAAGTTTCAGCAGGTGTTATTTACAATATTCAACATTGCAGGTGACAAACACACTTTTTCAAATGTGTATGTGAAACAAGTCATGATGATTATGAGATTTCATATAAACCAAGATTTAGCATTTCAGCTACTTCTGGCTGATCCATCATTAATGAACGATGGAGTGGAACGTAATTCATTTATTAGAATGTGAGAATAGAGAAGACCTAGTGTTTCAGATATTGCCTTTGATGAGAAGTTGTATGGCACAGAAGGCAGCGCTCAGGTTGGTTGTACAACATAGAGGGCGTGCTCAGGTTGTATGATGGATACCTTTCTATGCAATGGCCCTCAAAATCTCACCATTATTATGTTGACATCCCTGTGTTAATAAGTCACAATGCAAATTAGGTAGTGTGAGAAATCTGACCCATTTTAGGCATTATTTCTTCATTTTTTAACTCGACCTGCAAGATTGGTACTACCGCATTGTCCCACCACTTTTCAGCCTGTTCTACCCAAACTCCCAGTAAACAGGTCCACATTCACAGTTGATAATAATGGATTTGGGCCAAACCATGGTGGGGAAGGGGTTAAAAATCCCCATGTTGTGCATTCCTGGCAATGCTTTCTTCCTCAAGAGCTTCCTGAATTGCCGATGAAATACTTTCTCACGTTACAAGGAGCCATGGCTAAGTGTTTGTATGAACTACAATAGATAAAAATATGGTGAAAATACTTGCTTTAAAGAGAAAATCAGTAGTGCCCAAATATTTGCTGTCCATGGCTTATTTTAGCAACATTGCAACTTAACAAACCCCACATGAATGACATCCATTTGGCAGAAATACCTACCACTTTGTGTCAATTTGTCCTCCTCTGGGTATCATTATATAACCTTATTGAGAGCGAATCGCTGTGTAATTGTTGATCTTTGTGGTGTGTTTGGCAAGATGCTTACAGCAATGTTGTTCCAAATTAGTTTCAGACTATGTGTGTGTTTCACGGATATTGCCTGAAAGGGGTTCCTTTTAACCCTTTCACCACCATGGTTTGGCCCAAACCCATTGTTATCAATGGTGATTGTGGACCTGTTTTCAGGGAATTGGGGGTGAACAGGTTAAAATAAAGTGAATATTACTGATGTGTTTCTAGGGTGAAGACCGTCAACACCTTCAATGGGATATTACTATAATTGCATCCTTAGGCATTCACCCATACAATAGATATCTGCATGGCTTACGGCCATTTTTCCTTCAAATTTCGTGCGACAATTTTAGTCTTACACCAAAATAATCACCCTCAGAGAAGGAATGTTTGAGAAATCCTTTTGGGCAACAAGTCCAAAAACGTGCAAAGTTAGCAAATACACTCAGTATTTATATCAGCTGGCAGGCATTGCAGATTAGACTAAAAACAAGAAATGTGTTAGGAAGTTTTCTGTGGGCAATGGATGAAATATGAAATATTGTTCACCACTTTAAGAGAATGTAAGATGTAACAGTTTAGAAAGTATGATATTTTATAGAAATTTATTGCAATGTTAGACATAGTAACATTTGTTTTTGAAATCCACACAGTGGGTCATGGGTCAAATTACCAATACAGCTTGATATGCTGCATTCATCATTTGATTATGGTGCTTTCATCCCTATTTGCCAATGTAGAGGTCTATCTTTGCCCTAGAGAACAATAGGATTTTTCCAAGATAGGGGAATGAAGGGTTTGGAAATCGGGGACAAAAAGCTGCACAACATCCACATTTTCATCGCACCACAATCAAACTTTACTCTAACTATATCACAAGTAGGGACAATTTAGTTCAGCTTGTTAATTAAGACATTAATATACAGAAATAGCCTGACATCCCATATTTATACATTCCAACCAGCACTCAGGGGCTACATGCTGAACTTTACACTGTATTATGTCAAAATCACAATCAAACCCTCTCACACATTGTCACATACTTTGGTCTTGTTGTCTTTTAAAAAATTTTTATTCTTAAAAACAAGTAATATTAAACAATACAAAATAGAACCCTTTCACAACCAGACCCTCGTTGTCAAACCCTGCTTTCAACAGGGGTGATTTGTCTTGTATTGAGGAATGCGGATTTTGAAAGGGTTTCATACAAATGATCAGAGGGCATATTGCCTGATAAACTGAAGCTGCATTTAATACAGCCTCCAAAAGTTGAAACAAAAAAACACTGCACAGAAGTTTAAAATCGCAACTTAAACAAATGAGAAATCAAAACACTTCAAATGTTTAAATATTCATGACCTTTATGATAAATGTTCGGTCAGTGTAACGACCTAGATGTAGAACAATAATGAGTTTCTATTGTAACTTCCAATTTTAATGATTTTTTAAAGATAATTACTTGTATACTATGACTGAAATTACCTTCAATGAAATAAATGTTAATTCAAGTTAATCGCTTGTTTGTATGTCATTTTCACTGACACATTGGAAAAATAGCAAACAAGAATAGGATTTGTAAATAAGCTCTTCAAAACAAGAGCTTGTCTTTCAGTCTTCTCTGTCTTTCTCCCAGTGAGGACATTCCGGTGTTCAAAAGTAAAAGTGGACGGATTCATTTAGGATTTATTTTGAAATTAACAACCCTGGAATGTCGCTATCTTTTTCCACTCTGCAACACTTTTGATGATTTGTGTGTTGCCCTGACAACATACCATGATGAGAGGATGACTTTGTGATGTGATGGTGATTACAGTGATTATACTGACATGTTCTCCACCGCCCTTGGTGACGATAGATCTGATTGGTCAATGTTGAAAGTGCTGATTGTATTCATGCATTTTTAACATTTGTGTCCCTTTCCCTCCGATCATTTTGTCATGACTTTCATATGCCCGGATTTTGGCATCACTTGTGTCATAATTCCACACTGTGACACTTGATTGTTTTGTCAGGGAAATTAGTCTCAACTCAGCAAAAACATGAAGATAGCACAAGGAGAAACAATACCACCAGTGCACAGAGTTCGTGGTGCCCATACCTGCCTCTGATTGGACAGGTTCTCTGGAGCACAAGGGCCAGAGGTCAGGGAAGAACTTCAGCATGTAACTGTATGCTTCAACAACAAACCGTCACCATCATTATCTTACAAGAACACAAGACAACAATTCTAACAAACCATCACATCTAATTTATGATGTAAACATTTTTTCGCAACATCAGGGTTTTAAAGCCAAATAAATCTGATATGGATCAGTACTGGTAAAAATTGTCTCACAGACACTGTTCACGATGTCAAGTTCTTACATTCCTTCATATGCATTTCAAGCATGACCCTTTCATTGCATATCGCTAGTAAATTAAGAAATAAAATGACTTTCAGGCAGAAATGCTAACTTTAGAGCAAGGGATCAAAAATTGTAGGTTCATATGAAAGGTTTCTTTTCTGAATAAAAGTGCTCTGCCCACACTTTCAATCATTGTATGTTAGTTGAAATATGCGATATGTAAGCCTTTTCATCACATTTAAGGGTTTTACTCTGAAATGAAAATGTTGCAATGTGTTGTACAGCATCAGTGCACCCAAGAGATCAGGTGACGGTGGTACAAACCCCACTTGTACCATAAACAGTAGATGCATTTCTACTGTCTATGCTAGTACATGGAACACATATGGAAATGCACACTGTATTTCTATACGTGTTTCTGCTCATGATGGTTTTGTTTGTACCATGGTCCATTCAAATTCCAGGTGTAATTTATCGAATTATTTTGTTTTCATTTGATAAGTACATTGTATTTATGAAATATTCCTTTTGATCAGTTACTAGATCTGTTCATTCAGCTGCAAAAAGACTGATGGGATTGACCAGTATGTGTGCAACTTGACCTTTAGGTGGCGCCCTCATTGGCAACCTGGCTTCATTAATCATTTTTTTCAACAGTTATAGCTCAACTCTCTTGCCATAATCATAATTGATCTATTATCCATTACATGTAAAATAGCAATGAATTTTAAAAAGACAAACATTTCCGTCGACGGTTTTCAGAAAGAAATATTTACAACGTCACAGTCCCTCGGTTGACATTTAGGGAGAGCATAGCTAAGAGGATAAATAAAAAAATTCACTTGACTTGTTTCAAAACAGATGTGTAAAATTTTGTAAATGTCTGTCACATGACATTTTTTAATCAAAACAACTGAAAATGGAGAATGATTTTTAAGATGTTAGGTGAAATATTAATAGAAACGCTAAAATCTTGCATTAAAGCTAAGTTTTCCTTTCAAGTACTGTCTTGTGTCTGTTAATTTTATCTTTTCTATGCTGTGATGCAGCATCAAGTGTTTGACATGTTTATTGTGTACGAGCTGCTCATTAACTACGACAACAGCCAGCAGCACTTTGCTTCATGACGGCCAAACACACACCTGTGGGACAGATGTGTACACCGTGGTGAATTACCTCAAGGAATACACTGATACCATTGAAGACTGAAACAAACCTCCCTGTGGTGGGTTTTATTGCAGCGATGCACTCAAAAATCCTAAAATTCCTGGCCCATTTTGTCAGTGTTGAGAGTTATATCTGTTGTTTTAGGTAGGCTCTAGTTTTCAGTCTCAATGGTGTACACTTTTGCTAACTGGTCTTTTTACAAATCACAAACACAACAGTAGTCTAGATCTTTCAGCGTTATATTACACCTACAGTCCCTTGAATGCTTGTCACAGGTCAAAGGTCGAATAGCACGCAACGTGATGCCGTCTTTTTTCAATTCCAGCAAGAAGTTTTCAACAAGCGCTGACCGGACAAAAAAAAACAACAGAAATACAAATCTTGAAATCTACATTGGTCCAGTCCAGCATGAAACCCAGCTGGGACTTAGCGGCCGCTCTTTAAGGGGTGAGGCAGATCCCGGACGAGGCGGAGGAGATGGCATCTTGCATCGTTCATCCGCTGTTGCTATGGAGTGTAACATCCTGGTGATCACGTCTTTTTCTATGAGTAATGGAAAACATAAAACGTAATGCTACTTTTAAAATCAGTTCACATTGAATAAACACTCTTTCTCATTTTGCTGCCATGGCAATCCTGATTTTTGTGTCAGTGCCCTTTTTTTATTTTTCACAACAACAGACCTACATGTCCACTGTTGACAATTGTGAATATATAAAAAAATGAACTATGTCTTATAGTCTTATACATGTACCTCTATATCTACTTTTGGGTTGTGTGATAAAATACTGCAAAAAAAAGGGTTGCCTAAATGTCTAATATCTTGAAATTCCATGATGCTATAATTGTTTATATTATCACCAGAACTCGTGGTACAATTTTTTGACGTATCTCTGAAATTATTATATCTCAACCTAGTGGAGAATTCATTGTACGCAATGAACTGAAAACGTGATAAAAATTGCAAATTTATGCAAATCCAATTACGATATCCGGTCTTACCTTTCTCGTTAGCGTTTTTCAAGTAACTCTCAATTTGGCCAGACTCGAGAGCCCTTTCAATCTGTACAGTCCCTGGGGGCAGTATTCGTCCAAATTCTCTGTCGTAGGTGGTACGGTTACGTATAGTAACAAGGTGGGATCTGGACGGCGCATGGGGAACTGAAAGCAAGAGAAATAGGACAAAAATCGTCATTTTACAGAAACAAACAAACTTTACAGTATTATATCCAGACGATATCACCAACGCTAACTGTAACGAATAGTTTCAGAAGCAATACTGATGACATTTTTTAAATCTCAATATTCATAAAATTCCGGCAAGAAGACTCATCCAATAAACAAAATGCTGAAAATAAAGTGTGACAATGGAATAATTTAAAATACTGTCGAAGTGAGTGTGAATGGAAATGGGTTTTTGATACAAAGGAAATCCTCAGAAAGGAAATAGTTTTAGTAACCATGATGGTGATATTTTTATTTAAATATTATCTTCATAAAATTCTCACTCTATACATGGCAGCTGAAATGACTATTATAGAATCATGAAAAATTTGAGCAGGAATACATGAGAAAGTGATAAATACTGGTGTCATCTATTTTTTTAAGTGTCTAGGGCTCTGAAAGAAAACTGTATCAACAAGTCTCATAGTTTGTATAAAGAAATCTTAATCCATCTTTCAATTTCCACTGGTTCATTGTTATCAAGTCAAAAGCAAGTAACAAGCAACTGGATTGGACTACTTTTATTTTATGAATCGTGCAAAGGTTACAAAAACAGAAAAATATTAGTTTAGTGGATTATCGTATGTCTTCCACATGTGTTGTAAATTTTAATTTCTTCTCTGCGGTTTTAATATTAATTAGATGCCAGAGCTCATTGAATATAACTCAAGGGATTGGTAAAATCCCTTTCCTTCCAGAAGAAATTTGCTGCATTTTGAAGATATATGTACATTTTATCTAATGATAAAAAAAAACCAAATTAATTCCACCACAGACATTGCTGTATGGAAGTGACAAGTTCTCTCTCCCCCATGGAAGCTGGCTTCATAACTGTCCACAGTAACTGTGTTGGTTTGTTGACTGCTCTCTGGAACACAATGACTTTCGGTAGTCAATGTGAACGTTTGTTGTGTGTATACACCTTTGTAGAAAAGAGTTTGTTCATTGTATGCAAGACCACACAATAGACGACATACTGCGACGCAGCTACTACCACGGCATGTACTTATTACACCCCCTTCTCACAGGGGAATACATTTTCACAATGCACCATATGTGGTTGAATGAAAATTTCCACTGTATTGAATCAAACGGAGGCTTTCATTCAGAATGGGTTACGACCCCAGACAACTGTACAATAGTTTTACTGCCACAAGAATTGAAATAACTGTTCTTGTAACGGAAGAGAGAGTGTCGGGCCTAGCTATGTTGAATGGGCAGAACAGTGACCTGGTGTGTTTGGGCGACAGTTATGCTTGTCCTAACAAAATCTAAACCAGCTATTTTCTTTGAAATGAGTGATGTGGCACATTCTAGACAGGTAGACTGGAAGTTTTCCAAAGTTTTTGACAGCTTTACTTTCAGTCCTTTGCTTCATAAGCAGGCTTCGTTTCAATATTATGTTTTAATTGTCTCCAGTAATTATGTCACATACTTTTCCCTGACGATGCAAATGATATAGAGTTGATGATGGCAATATTAATAATTTCACCACCAATTTTTTTCGAATTTACCAATTCAGCTTAATAAATATTGCCATGGTAGTCGTAGTGATGGCAACCCCACTGGTGAAACACCATGCACACCTTGACAACCACATGTTTATCCATTATTCTATCCCTAGCAACCACATAAATGCATGTTCCCATGGGCATAGTACCCACACGTACATACGGGTTAACAACGCCTTTTCTGGTTCTCACCATGGAAACCACATGACGAGGGCAATATGCTTATTCTTATCCTTATTCAAACCATGGCAACAACACATTTTCTCACTCACACCACATACCAAGCACGTATGTATGAGTCCAGGCACAATCCATGCATTTATAGCACTGAGTAATCACACGGGCATCAAAATAAATCCTATCACAAAATAATTAAAACACATATTTTGGTCTAGGTTCCACTGACACAGTGCAAGTATCACATCTAGCTTGTCTTAATAAAATTCTTATTTTATGTTGATGCCTTTTCATAGTACTATCAAAATGAATAATTTTACATGGAAAATAACATGAGGACTGTTTAAAAGTGTTGTAACAGTAGCAAAAACAGCAAACTACAAATTGAGTTGTAATGTTCAAAACTTGCAGTAAAGCATTTAACAATCCCATACAAGGTAGGTCTTAACCCTTTCAGAACTGTAATTTTTCGCAACAAAATTTTAGTGCAGCAATATTTTACCAATTTTTAAGAATTTTTTGTAAATTTTTCGATAATTTTGGACCAAATGGATATCAAATTTCATTGGCTACAGTTTTTTATTAGAAATTTGAAAAAATCGACTACTGTATATGTATTTTAAAGGCGACAAAACTTGACTATGGTGCTCAAAGGGTTAATACTTACCAATTCCTGTAGCTACAAGATGTCTCTTCGTATTGCACCCAAACCGAGATGAATTTTCTTGAAGTTCTTTGGGTTGTCTCGGTGCCTGATATGTATATCTTGTTGTGCTGTCTAAAGTGTATGGGATCTTCTCTCTCCAGTCTTCATACCCAGAATACGCTGACTTGACTGTGTAACCTGAACAAAAATAACACAACACAATCAAATCTTCACAACTCCAAAGTTTGGAGGAAAAAAAAAACATTACAGTGTTATCCATATATTTCTTTCATTTTTTCTGGCAAAATAAGAAAAAAGGCAGGAATACAGGTGGGAATACTAGCAGAAATAATGAGATGGGAAAAATGTTCTGTGCGACATGAACTGTGGTTTCATCTGCTGTAATAATATGGAAGACAATAATTGTGTTACCAATAAGTAATAAAATATCTGTGAGACTTTATCTACAAGACTGAGATACCATTGCGTATCTGATACATCTGTATATGAAACATTGCTTTTTTCACCAATTTGATAAGGGACTACTGATCTACATGTACATGTATTTTTGTAAAAAAAGTCATTTTATCCTGGTCTCTACAAGAGCTCTTTACTTTATGAATTAAAGGTGGAGTGACATGGGACAGATGCATGGTCATATGATGTCATTAGTAGCTATAAATTTGACGATTTTTTTCACAACTAGTACAACAAAAGTAAGTTCTCCATGTAATTTATGAAGTATGTTGAAAATACCATATGCAAATACAGTCTGTCAATATCTGTGTGACAGGCATTAATTATTGAAAGTGGACGATCAAATTTGATAATGAAACAGTCAATAGTGTCTATAGCTAAACATCTTTACAATGTTCAAACGAACAAATAAAATACAGGATATTTCAATAAAAGTTTGATTCATTAAAGCTAAGATGCCAAATATCTGTAGACTGTTGGTACACATTTCAAAAAATCCAAAGTGCCAGGTAAATAGCTTTATATAACAATACTTTGACAGTCTGAGGGTATTTATTGATTTCTCATGATCATATCAGTCTCCATTCCAGTGTCTATAGTCTCCTATGCTCTACGGAACAAGTTTCTGAAAGCATATTTCAAACTTTGATGTATCCATGGACTTGGCCATGATCTATAGAGCAGTGTGAAAGAGTTGATAAAGCAGGCATTGAGCAAGCAATGCTTCTAACATTTCTACTGTGAAAATAAATTATTTCTTTTCAAAGGGTCACTAGTGAAAATGGCAATAAACAAAGGCCACAGGCTCTGATTATGCCTGACTGGTCTAAGAAATATCTTAAAATCATAATTATTATAAATGAATATTATTAATAATATTGTTTTAGCATATTATCAGGGTTGAGTTTTCTGCTCTGCAGTACTTGAAATATTCTCCTCTTCATAAGAATCATTATCATATAAATTCTTGAAATCTTTCCACTGTAAAATATCCATGTCTGAGATAGAAATTAAGTATATGGTAATTAATATTTTGCGTCATAACCAGCTATAGAGTGTTCAGAATTGCTGTGTTAATGTTTATAGTTATGGTATTAATTTGACTAGTGTGCATGTATTTAGACAAGAAAGTCTGTTTTTTTATGTCCTCAGAAACAACAGGTAATTGGAGTATGGTATATCCTGCCTCAAATTTTCAAGTCTTGAAATCCATTGTTTTGGTTTGAGGGGAATTTTATTTTCATTTACACGATGGAAACCATGGTATAACCAAGGATTCAGAGTACAATAAATATTTCAATTTGTGGACTCATGACTTATTTTGATTCAGAAAACGTAATATTAAAAAAAATTAAATGGGTTTTATTCCATTGGGCTGCCACAGAATCTGACCACTCAATGGGTGTTGGAATTTCAAGACCAGGTGTACAAACACTTCACATCTGCCGTGCCATTAGCAACAACGCAGTAATGCTATTATCTGTCCATTATATTAATTCCATCGGCAAGCCAACACTCAATATCGGCAAAATTAATCAATTGCTCACTGCCACAGATATTCAATGTGATCTTCAGAAGGTCAAAGGTTATTTCTTACCCTCCACTTGAAATTAAAACGAGGCCTACTCGATGGTTGCTAAGGGAAGCTATAGCTACCTGCTATCTGTTACCAACGTACCGACTTACCGCAATCTCACTATTAGGAAAACACAATTACGCATGTACAGTCTAATAACATTTCCCTAAGCCGACAGACACACTTCCCTTGTTTGGGATTTTCACCAGAAACCTAGGTTTTACAGAATGCCTAGAAAAGAGGTATTATCAGGATAAAACATTTTCAGAGCAACTGAGAGATGGCTTTTATTGTACATAATGAGTACAGGATATATAATTCCAAAGGCTCTACGGTTGAACTAACACAGACATTTCTTTCACTAGGTGGGGATTCGCTGACCTGAAAAATGTGTAATGAGACTTCTGAGATGATTTGCGTGTGTCAACAAATACATTTAATTAGCGAACACCGATAAATTACCTTTTATGACAGAGTCAAACAAAACAAGAACCATTTGGAGGATGAAAATTTTATATTGATGTGAGTTGATATGAAAGGACAGATATTTACAAGTAGTTTTTCAAACCCATTATTCAGTGGTTTTAATTTCAAAAATTTCTGATAGCTCAGACAAACCGTTACATGAGACTGAACAAGCGAAATAATATGCTGAATGAAAAATGGTTTCTTTTCAAAGATATTAAGAGCTTTAAATAATAACTGTCTGATTGTCATAAAAAATTCAGCAAATTTTTCAGTCCTCTTCAAAAGTAGCTCAATAAAGAACATCAATTTGAAACATATCTTTGTTGATCATGTATAGAACCCTCTGACAGCCATATCCTGTCTGCGGGAAGAGAGTTTTCAATGAAGCTATAGACTTTTGTTTGGTTAATTATCGTTATTTCAACTGTCGATTAAATGGATTTTCCTCGAAAATATCCTGCGGTAGTAGTCAATTCAAACGGTCTATTTGTTCTGTTATTTTCATCAGCGTGATCAAATATTTGTAGCAAAGTTTGCAAGTGCTAATATTTGTGACCGTTGATGTTTGTTGTAGACATGTCATTGGTGACAGGCCAAGCCTACCGCATGAAAAGAATACAAACTTGCCCAGCGGGCAGAATAGTGATTTGAAATAAATCCCCATGTGTTGAATGAAAGGCGAGAGGTCTTGTCAAACTTTGTGAACTAGACTGTTGTTGACACTGACAATGGAGAAGGAAAGGTGAGGGATCGAAATATGTTCAGATCTAGGTAGCTGTTTATACATACATTTACCTGTTTGCAATAACAAATACACTCAGAGGTTGCTACTGACCTGCGTTTTCAAATCAGCTTTGCCTGTTTTCATGACAAGCTTCTGACAAGCATTTTCCCAGACTTTGGTGACTTTTTACCTGCATATATTCTGAAGGTAGTGTGTGCGTTTGGAAAAAGACCTTTCGGAATTTCAAAACCTCAGAATCCTTTTCTGTTCTTCAGCTTGTGTTGACTGATTTTGAAACTTTTAGAGAAAATTAATTCTTTACTACCTTGCTTGTGTGGAAAGTTAAAATTTAATTTTTTTACTGCACCATCTTTTTTTTTATTTGAGATATCTGTGAGCTGAGGTAATTTGCTTGCTTTTTCTGATCCAAAAATTTGAACTGGATTTTTATTCTTGATTGTGTATAAGCCGATAGTTTAAAATTTCTTTGAGCAAAGTTATAACAAAAGTTTGAAACTTTCATTTCATAAGAGAGCATTATATAAACTACATCTGGATTAAACTTTCCCTGGACAATAAAATAAACCTTGATGCAGGAATGTGTGACAGCTAAAAAGATAAAAAAGTCAATGTTTCAAATGTAAGTACCGTGTAAGTTTTGTGAAAACTTGAATTCAACATGAACATGCGTACATTAAGTAAAATGTTTGAAATTAAATTTTTCTGTTGTTCAATCATTTGATGTCAGTTTTGAAATTTACACACAGTGCGCAGTCATGATGGAGTGATTTCAGAGTCAAACAATCTGACAGCTGATCAAAAAAAATAGCAACACCAAGGACACTAGAAGTGTTTTGCACTTGAACCCTGACATTAATAATCACAGTTTTTCACGACAACGCTCATTGAATCAACTTGACACTGAAGTGGATGAGTTTTTAGTGTTCCACTGGGACGGTTGAAACATATCAACCAATCAATTTACCAAACGCACCATAGGTCATCTATAAAACAGTTATATAGCAACGAGGAAAAGATCGCCAGTTGCACTGGTGTTTTTATTGATTGGGTGTGTGAACAACAAACCCAAACACTCAGTGCCTTGATTACCAACGCTACTCTGTTGCTAGGTAACCACCCTGTAACCAGGGACCCGAACAGATTTCCAAATTATGTGATCAAAGTAAGAAACACAATGATCGCTTCTCTTTGTAACTTTTTAACGTGTCATTCCCACTGACCTCAGAAACACGGACATTTACTCAGTGCCACTACTGTCCAAAGTACCTGGGTGATAAGTTTATGGCCAATTGTCAGTCTGTCGGTTAATCCACAGCATATTGTTATTTTCCTCTTTAGATATTTCAAATGGATCAGTCTTGGCACAGGTGTTGTACTGGTTTCATGATATTATGACTGCAGTGCAAGTATACTCACACATACTTGTAATTACAATATTTGCACCTGTTTTGTGCAATTTTATAAATGCGCACGGTGTCCAACGGCTATTCTATCTTGATTGAACTGATCGGAAAACGCTTTCTTTTTAATTAAATGCACACTGATTTTGGACTGGTTTAGAGATTGCGTTCCATTTGGATTAAATTTGACACTCATAATACTTCAATATTACTGCAATGTAAAACTGTAAGTGGCGATAACAAGAAAAGTTTGACATTCCAAAAACTTGAACACAAGGGAGTAAAACAACCATTTTATAGACAGCATCATAGTGAAGATGCCTGATGTCGTCAATAGAAATTTAAAATGACACAATTCACGTATGAATAATGATGATGATAAAAATAAACAAACAAATAAAACATTTACATAGTAATTACTATATCAACAGAACCCTGTTTGTAAAAAATGTTTAATTAAATTAAGTTTTGTAATTTTTTTTCTTTTAATACTGCCCTCCAAGAAGGGTTGCATGAATTTGTAGAATGTGTTATTGAAAATTGTTTAAAAAGATAATCATGATGATGGTGAACTGAAATAAATAAACAAAGACTTAATTCAATAGAATGTCTCACTTCTATTTCACTTGATGTAGGATGACCCAGCATTCTATAGAACAATCAGGGTAAACCCAATCTAATGGTGAAAGCCTGGCTTGTCAACATGACTGTCTGATGTATAGGCACTTAGATTCCTTGTAGAAGTAAGTTTTTAAAAAACCTTGTTCATGTGTGTTCCTATTCGGTATGATGAACGTCCCTTACTGATAAATCCTCTCGTTTAAATGTATCTGTTCATGAAACTGTGGAAATTTTCAGAATGACTTATTTTTTTACATTATTAAACATACATGAAATATTGAAATTACTAATCAATCAGGGTGTAGTCTGGACCTTGCAAAAAACGGGGCAATTCGAAGCTGTATATTAGTCTACAATTTTACAAAAATTGTACTCTGCACACCTTTCATAATCTTTTTCTATATTGCTCATCCCTTTCACCACCATGGTTTGGCCCAAATCAATGATGATTGTGGACCTTTTTACATGAAATTGGGGGCAAACAGGTTAAATTCAGCAAGTATACTGTAAATGCTGACATTCTTGAGGCAAAACAAATTTAACAGCTGGCCTACGATATTGGGCTTAATTTTTTCTAACATTTAAAAGATTTAGTTGTTACAATCACTCTGATATTAAATCCTTTGAAATGATTACAAGCAGATGAAATTCACTTTTTCATGAGAGACTTTTGCTATGATGAAGTAAACAGTCTTCAAAAAAAAATTGACAGTACACACAAATGATGAGCTATTTTATGCTTATGTTGTTCATCCCTAATTTTTCTATTTAATCATAAAGAATGAACAATCTGTCTTTCAGACATTGATTAAAAGATAGTAAGGTTAGTTACGTTTATTAGGGTATTAATTTCTATGTAAACACTTCTAGGTTCAGTTCTGGTTTTAAAATGGAAAATTCTCTGCCATGCTATGCTACTATACTGTGCAGAATAATTATAATGGTGGGTGAAGTCTGCCTATCACTTCACCCTACTCCAACCTTCCCATCCGATAAAAAAAATAAATTATAACAGGCTTTGTAACGAGACAAAGCTCCTTATGTTTCACAAAACAGCAATATTCTTTCAAAAATAACTTTCTGTTGTGTATTACTTTCAAAACAGAAAAGTTCAAAATGATAGTGAGAGAAAAGGTTACGAAGCAATTCAATATACTGCCATGCTTACCTTGTGGAAGGCCAAGATAATCATCTTGATATGTAGATTTGAATTTGTCATGGCATATCTGCTCCAGCATACTGTCTGTCAGTGGGAACGGATATTCCTTGTGATCCTCCGGAATATGCTTGGGAAATTTCCATACCATGAAAGACTGGTGGGAGAAATATCAACACAATACAATTCGTAATCTGCAAAAATCTTGCCGATTTTCTAGCAGCCGACTAAGTAACATGTTTGAAAATGGCAGCTATGGGAAAAAATCAAAACGAGCGGGAAAGGCTGGCGGATATCAAATAGCGGCAAATAACCTAGGAAGAAAACGGA
>LD352012.1:0-15843 GCA_001465055.1 Ptychodera flava | reverse complement strand
TTATAATTGCTTTCTTTAGTTTTAGTGAATTATATCATTTTTATTTATTTCTAACGACGCCATTTTAACGTCGGTTTCCATGGAAACGAGCGTGGTGACCCCCATTTATTATTTTATTTTTGCACTTGCAAAACTTCCAAGAATATTTGTGCAAAGTTTCAAGAAAATGACACCACAACTTAATTTTGACGTAATTCGTAGTACTTCACCTTAATGTATAAGCTTATAAATTTAACGTATTTGATCATTACTTCAAAGAATGCTGGAAATTGCTGGTTTTCAAGTTCATTTACTTTTCACTCTAAACATGACTCACTGTACTGAATGCGATTATTCATTTTTTTAATGTATAATTACTTTTAATAATGTTCAGTTGAAAAAACATTACAAAAGTCAAAAGCATTGATGTTGATGATGATGATAATGATGATGATGATGATAAAATCTGAGAGTTGATTCTTTGCTAATACACTTCAAGTATATATTGAGCTGGTTTCTTTTCAGAGATGTATAATTATTCTTTTCTATAGATGTACATGTATATTGTTCTTACCTGTACATGGTGACTTTTGTAGTTAATAAATGTGAGATTATCGTACAACATACAAACTAGTACAGACTTTCATGTATTTCACCCCCTCAAATTTTAATGACTGGCAGGCTGTATTTGAACAATTTGTTACTATAGCAAATAATCAACATTGGAGTTAGTACAAGCAGAATTCATGCTGTAAATGCCTTGAGCCAATCGCATGGAACAGTTACTCTTAGGGTCAAATACACTGTACAAAAAACTCTCTTTGAGCGTGCATCCGCCATGGTAAGACAGCCATTGATCATCGCGGTGAAAGACAGACTTGCTAAGCCTATCGCCTTTTTCTTGGCATGTCTGGCGAAATTGAGGGCCCGACAGTGTAAATTACTTCAGTGTGCACAATCCTCTTTCACGAGTCCCAATCCACTTTGGCCAATTCAATTCAATTTAGAGATTGCATTAAATCAGGTAGGAACCTGACGGTTTACATAAGTTTCCTGGATGAAATACAAGGGAAGTGTAATACGCTCAAACTGCCTATGGAATTGATCATCTGCCTTATCCTTATTAAACAAAAACTCCCTTTGTCGCACTTTGTTATTTCTGGTGGCATTTTCGACAGGGATCGAAATTCGCAACTGACAGTGCGTTTCTGTTTCATCAGATCTAACGTGTTAGTTACGGACTGGTTACTCCATCATGTGATTTCAAACAATTTGCACGGTGCATAAACGTGGATTTCATGAACACAAAAAATAGTTTTTATGAACACAAAAATGGTTTTGATGAACATAAACATAAAATTCATGAACACAAAATTGGTTTTCATGAACATAAACATGGAATTTATGAACACAAAAATAGCTCTTATGAACACAAAAATGGTTTTCATGAACATAAACATAAAACTCATGAACACAAAAATGGTTTTCATGAACATAAACATGGAATTCATGAACATAAAAATGATTTTTATGAACACAAAAATAGTTTTCATGAACATAAACCTAAAACTCATGAACACGAAAATGGTTTTCATGAACACAAAAATGATTTTTATGAACACAAAAATAGTTTTCATGAACATAAAAATGGTTTTCATGAACATAAACATAAAATTCATGAACACAAAAATGGTTTTGATGAACATAAACATGGAATTCATGAACACAAAAATGATTTTTATGAACACAAAAATGGTTTTCATGAACATAAACATGGAATTTATGAACACAACAATAGCTTTTATGAACACAAAAATGGTTTTCATAAACATAAACATGGAATTCATGAACACAAAAATGGTTTTGATGAACATAAACATGGAATTCATGAACACAAAAATGATTTTTATGAACACAAAAATAGTTTTCATGAACATAAAAATTGTTTTGATGAACATAAACATGGAATTCATGTACACAAAAATGGTTTTGATGAACATAAACATGGAATTCATGAACACAAAACTGATTTTTATGAACACAAAAATAGTTTTCATGAACATAAAAATGGTTTTGATGAACATAAACATGGAATTCATGAACACAAAAATGTTTTTATGAACATAAAAATAGTTTTCACGAATTTTGCAACACTTGGCTTGCCATAGCAGAGAGAAGAAACATTTGTGTGTGGCATCATTTAATGGTCATCGGAGAACAATTGTGCAGGGAACGAAGACATGGCTTACCGCAATCACTCCAACAATTCGACCAGAAAAAAAATAATTAGGATATTGAAAACGTCGAATTTTCAGAGTTCCAAAAAATATAATCTGTTGATACGGTGGTCGAAAATGAGAGTTACATAAAGAGTGAAACTCAAACAAGCCCATTAACGAAATGTTACTGCTCTGCACTATACCTCTGAGACCTCTTAGAGTCTTTCCTCTGCAAACCATTTCTTTCTTTCTAAGGGGAGTGGGCATACATATTTACCTTTGTCAAGAATGGGTGCAAATAATGAATTTACATGCAATGAGAGACATATGAATTAATTCAACTGATCCTATGGTTGGCATTTGTGAGAATATAGATTAATCTCCCTCTACATACATGTCACATTTTCTAATACCTCTCCTTCCTATAGATTCCATTACAGTTGGACAAACGCGGCTCAATCCAAGAAGGCAATGTAATGCTGAAATTGGTTGAGAGAGAGAGAGAGAGAGAGAAATGAGAATGTCAACACTGTTCATCAATCTTTGGCAGACTGATACATGTCGTACAGGCTGTTATGCGATGGCGCCGTTTGGCAGCCGGAAGAGCGCCCTCAACATGAACAAAATTTTTAAAAAGCAATGATAGAGCATTGTCTATCACCGTTTGCCACTGACAAACTTGCAAACTTACACGACTGAATGAGATCATTCACTGATTATGAATATTATATATAT
Source organism: Ptychodera flava (assembly GCA_001465055.1). NCBI lineage: Eukaryota > Metazoa > Hemichordata > Enteropneusta > Ptychoderidae > Ptychodera > Ptychodera flava. Next base: position 12,910 of record LD352012.1, on the reverse strand, counting down.
ATATATATATATATATATATATATATATATATATATATATATATATATATATATGTGTGTGTGTGTGTGTGTGTGTGTATGTAGGTGTGTGTGTGTGTGTGTGTTTAAATGGTAATGGTGTTTGTGAAGTACATTGCTATATTTTTAGACAGCCTGACTTTGGAGAAATTATGCAGTTGTTTTTAGCATGGCGTGTTTGAATGAATTTGAAAATAGCTTTCGTTACTGCCCAGTAATCCCAAATAACTGAAAAAAATCTGGAAAAAAAATTATAGCAACCTAAAGTGTTCCAAAACTTAAATCTGTGTGACAAAGCAGAAGTTTGTGGATTGCAAACAATGTCATGTATGAATATAAGAAATTATTTCAAGATAAAAATAATTTTACACTGAATGAAGAGATTTAGTTACGTCTTCATTCCTAAGAATCATACAAATTTGTTCAATCACAAAAGTTTCATTATGAATGACAAATTTTGTTCAAATATGTTGCTTTGAAAGTAAAGTTTTCCTTGTGACTATCGAAAACATTTAGGTATGTTCCAAATTGAAGGTATTCATACATATATCTTTTATCCTAGTAGATAGGAAACCAAAATATCTAGCATGCCCTGTTTGAAAGATACACAGGTGCTCTGCGGCCCTTGATCACGAATAAGCGTGCACCGTATATTACAAGGTTCCATTGTTATTCAATTTCCAGGGCTGTGTGTATTTATTATGCAAACAAATGCTTGCAGAGAGTGCCAGCCTCTGTCATTTGGTGCTGCCATAGACTGTGGGGTCTATGGTGCTGCTATACTCAAGACCATGACTAATTTGATCATTGCCACTTGTCAGCGGAGTCTACTAAAATAAAGTGACATTTTTGTTGTATTTTGGTTTGTTGCTTTATTTGCAGGCTTTCACGATTCTTTTATCGTAATTTGGCAAATTTGAAGGAATCTAATTAAAAGGTTTAAGTAAAGAACTTGTGTGAATTCATGTAATTCTGTACTCTAGCGAGCTACTCGATTTGATGAAAACATATGTGAAAGGGGAATCACTGCATGGCATTTACGCATGCGTCCCTTGCTTGGGGTGGCTTCTCGACCTTTATCGTCATAAAGTACTGGAAAAGTAACAGTTCAGTAAGTTCACTACAGTACCACTTGACGCCTCCAGTATTTCGCTTAAATATGAGTTATACCTCTACGCAAGAAAGCAAGCATTTGAATAGTTTTCCAGCTTGTATAGGCGTAGTTTGATATAAATCATGAGAATAAATGTCTGTCGCGACTGAGATCCAATCATTTTCGTTCCGGGTTTATGTGGCCACGTTCTTTTCATGTGACCCTACCTGAAATAGCTGGCAGATCATCTTCTAAATTCCAGTGCGAAGATTTTGCTCTGAACGGTCGATATAGTCCGACTGCGAGTCAAGCCGTTCAGATCTTCATTGTTGCATTGTGTCAGACATTTCAAATTGTGCGCCCTCTACCGCACAGACTGCTAAGTCGATCTACGAAATTCAATTTTCTAAAAAAATCTACATATATGTATAAAAATGTTGACGTCAGTGTGAAGTTTCTCGAGACAGTGAGGCCTGAATGAAGCTTTGAGGGCACGCCGTTTGAGGAGTCGAAATTGTAGTCTATAAGCGTTTGTGACAAAAAAGAGCATCGATATACACTTATAACTGATTAAAATCTTTGTTCCTTTATTTCATGTGTAAAAAGTTTTAACTCAGTGGCGGAATAGCACCATTAATATTTCGTTTGCGTATGTGGTCATTATTGTAAATGACGATGTGTACGTGTTATTATTACCCAGAGTGCATCTACGATTTAGAACTCAACAATATTAAAACTCCTATTTCGGATGGTTTCGGACAAAAATATTACCTTAAAATTAGTGTAAGATCTCTGAAGATTCCCATTAATGCTCACGCAACGTAAAGTGCACCGTTTAAAATGTAATTTGCTCATCGGCATATTCATCTAAGAAGTTAAAGTGTGCGTCTACGACCACGGCAAAAGCCGTCTTCGGCTAAAACGCCGAAATATTGTCTCCTAAAATGGAGCAGTGTTTTTAAGAGCGACGTTGGAGGCGCTCTTATCAGGAAGCCTCAGCACGATCTCTGTTGCACCATCTATTCGCTACCTGGACCACTCTATTGTATTTCAATTAATGTCAACTGATTATCGTTAAAGTCACATATTTTTGACATTGTTCATCAATTGTTCTACGGTGTCACGCGTACGCTTATCTACTATAAATTGCAAGTCTCTGTATTCCGTTTGATAATATTATGAATGGTTACTGTTACTACACGGGACAATACTATGAGTCTTAACACTCTACACACTCATCAGTGTATAGGTGGCGCAACCTGTGGTAGTAAATTAAATGTTACGTGCTCCACACATGGCTCATCATTTACAAGAGCTTTCATGACAATAATAAGCGTTTTCATCCAAACAAATCCAGGCCCGTTCTTAGCATACCAACGTCAAAACGCGTTATTGTCGAAACTAGTCATGATGTACGAGTTAGTCTCTGGATTAATCACCAGTTCATCTGAAATAGGGTTGTCAAACCTTGAAGAAAAATCTGCGGAGTAGCAATTATTGAAAAAAAGAGTTCAGCCTTGCTTTTGTAAGGGAAACAATAACATGATCGAAAAGAGAGAAATTCTCGAAAAATGTATATGGTCTGCCTGCTCCGAAAAAATCATATATCTCAGATAAAATTGTGTATGCCGCCAAAATTCATATTGCTCATCCGTGCTGAGTTAATGTTTATTTGTAACGGTGGGAATAACAGAGTGTTACGCTCGATACGTAATTAACTCCCCCCAAAAATTGTCCTTTTCAACATGCTGTTAGGTGAAAGGCCAGTAGCCGTAACTTTCAATGATATTTCTATCATCATATCTACATTTTCTTTTGTTTTTGTTCTAAAAGTATAATTGAGTAAAAAAATTAGCACTGAAAATACAACGTGTTATGTATAATGTGAAATATTAATCCAGTGCGGAGTAAAATCAGACTTTACATGCACAGGCCGAGTTGACAAGACGAAAACAAGGCATTTGACATATTTTGAGGAATAGAAGAATAAAATTCACTTTACAAACAGCACGAAAAAGAATGGAAATATATTTAAAGTTACAGCTAATGTACTCTAGCCATACAGCAGTTCGACATATTCTTCAATCTAACAAACTGGCAAGAATTCTCCTCTGCGATTCCTTGTTGTGAACACCGAGACGGGCATGCGCAGTGGTCAGATTGTCCACTACGAGCACGTCTCCTTGTTGCCAGTGGAAACCAACTGCTTTAGTCCACTGGACTTGGCGCATGTGGGCGATTTCGTCATCGCTGAACTCTTCTCCGTCTCCAAAGCTACAGTGAAAAGGGTACTGGAAGAAATCAGATGGAGAAAAGAAAGATATCGATGTTGAGAAAATAGGAATTTAAATATGGATGATATTCAGAACTGTTTGAGTTGCTGATGTCAGCAATGTTGCAGCAAATGACAGTATTATGATGAAATGTATAAAACAACAGTCTTACGATAATACTACTTTGTGGACTGGAAAATCATTCGCCCTACTTGGAGGACATTAGCCCAGATTTTGTAAGGGTGAACTACTACTACAACAACTGCGGTACTATGGACGTCGATGTTGATGATTGACAGCGAAGACCTGAAATGTCCTTGACATGATTTGTTGAACTCAGCGTGTAACATGATGTCATAATTTGCATGTTCCTTTTGTGTAAGCCGTGAAAAATGAGATTTAGTGTACTTTTAAAGGCGAACACTGAAACACAACAAAATATGTTGAGTAGTTGGTATTTCAAGGACAGAGTCTCACGCTACAAGCGTCATCTCTCATCGACCGTGCTTTCTTTGGGCAGATTTGGAAATGCTTTCTAACTGGGTCAAACAAATACCCCTGTTGTTTTTGACTCGATGGAGCTTGACACGATAACGCCCTCTGCGTGCAGAAAGGGGTATGCGGTCGGTAACGTAGGTTACAAAAAAACCCCCAAACAAACAAAAAACCGTATCAATGACAGACAGAATGTAAGAACTGAGTCAAGCTATGACCTATGCCACTCATGCCACTATCTCAAAGAATACAGTGACTAAGCAAATTCAAAGAGAAGATGAAATTCAATTAGTAGAATGCGCCTTCGGGTCTCTGAAACTTCGGTTTCTAAAACCTCTGTAACACCGCTTTAGTTTATACCCCTGCATGAGGCTCATTTTGAAGCTCGTAAGAAAAATACCATTTTAACCGGTTTATTTTTGTGGAAATCGATGCTGCCTTTATTGAATTTCAATTATCGAGGAATATTTGCTGATTTTTAATTCTCCTTAGTCAGCACGGGGACTGCAAATGTTTATATTTTTAATTTCGAAAGAAAGATGTGATTTCAAGTTCTCTTATGAAAAGTTCGCGAAAAAAAATTAGTTTTTCTATTTTGAAGCACGATCTACCTTAAAGGGACAAAGTCGCCCATTTTTTCATGAATTTTGTTTGGTACGAGATACTACTTATATTGTCTTACATGTTGAAAAATACTGATTGAATGGCTGACCATGCATATATTTGACCCCAATTTTAGTCAAATTATATGAAACCATGGCGAAAATGAATTAATGGTCATGACCATTAATTCATTTTCGCCATGGTTTCATGTATTGTGTCTAAAACCGGGGACGAATATATTCATGGTCACCCATTCATTCAGTATCTTTCAACATATTATCTTGTACCAAACAAAATTCATGAAAAAATGGGCGACTTTGTCCCTTTAAGCGACATATTTTGAAAGTGCGAAGGGCCATGTAGTTACATTTTACATTGACAACTTTCTCGAACAAAGACAATATATACCAAACGCATTTTTGGAGGATTAATAAATAAAATATATATGTACGTGGTAATCCAATATGTGTGAAATGAGATATAGGAAATGAAGCTCGGCGTTAGCTTCAATCGGACGATCTGCATAAAGGCAAAGGCAGCAGACATATTTCAAAATAATACACGATCAAACGTTGTTAAAGTAGTATCAATCTCTGTATCTGATTTTTAACTTTACAAATTGTCTGTGACGGCTAGTTCTCTTATATGGACCGACGCTAGTACTGGCTGGGCGTAGTACCTTTCTTCGGAAACACAGAAACGATAGGGGATGGGCCATTATAGGTCACAAAAGATACGTTGTAGTATCAGATTGATATATCCCAACGGAGTGAAAGTTGTTAAAATTAGCTCAATCTGTCTACTTTGTAATAAAACTATTTAGATGATTGGATGGGGAAAAAATCGAATTCCCAAGAAGCAGATGCATACTGTCCCTACCCCGAAAATATTTCATACCTTAGGAGGAAAACAAGGCTTCATATCCTTATTCTTACTGCCACAAGATCTAGAAATGAATCCCTTACGGTGTCCAAACAGGTGTTGGACTAGGCAAAAAAACTGACCGATTCTAGTGAGTCACCCTCACATATGATGTGCCTCGGGACAGATATTTGGAAACTCAAACTTTTACAATTCTTTTCTGGTCAACCTCGTGTGAGAGCTCATTTTAAAGCTCTTGGAGAAAGAAAATTTTCACTATCTTAGTTTTCGTAATCGAAAATTTCATTTTGCACATAGACTTAACACTGGGATGGCGGCCATGTTGAATTTCAGACATCAGTAAATATTGGGTAATTTGTTCCTCTAGTACAAAACTTTGCACGTTGACACCTGATTTTTATTCTTGATTTGGTAAGAGAATGGTTGAAAGTTTCATTGAGGAAAGTTGTAGCAAAACCTTAAGTCTTTCACTTTAGAGACGCATTCTACATCGAGTGAAATTATACATTTATATCTGTTTTCTGAAATTCTGATTTTCTCAAAAAACATACGTCATTCTATCATTCGCAGAAAAATATCGGAAAATCTTAACAGTCATTAGTTTTTGGACTGGTATTGTGTCGAAAAGTACAATAACCCGCAGTAACATGCGCTATGCATGTTATCAAGATTTAAATGTTATCTAGATGACGAGCGACGTTCATTCTCTTGTAACAATGCCCCGATTTACACTATTCGGCAGTAAGAGGGCGCTAAACTAGGCCACTGCTAAATAACATTCATTTTTTATGATGAAACGAAAATAACTGTTCGCGATTGTGGATTCGTATACCTAGAATTTAATCGCCGTTTCGGTAAGTTAGGGGCACTGAAAATGAGAATGGATTCTAGGCCAGTTGTTTTATTACTGAAAATCGCACAAAATGCTTCTGCTAAAGGAGGGAGACATTTTTTTCTGTCGTGTAACTTGTTTGTTCCTATTTTTGGTGCAATGCCTAGAAGATGTATGATTTGGTTTGCTTTTATTATATTGGTTTCGGACATATGTTTAGTTTTGCAAAACGTTCCAGTTAATCAGTTTATTCATTGACAGTGGTATTCCACTCCACTATCTATGGTTTATTCACCGCACTAACGAAAAACTTGCAGAATTTCAAATCTTTGTTCTTTGCTATCAGTTCTTTACTGTCAAAAGAACTATGAAGTCATAGGAACGTTCTCTTAACTTTTCAGTGCGATGCGATACATAGGTATGTACGATAGAGGGGAAATGGTGTATGACTTCCGATTTTTAAACTCAGAAGTGACTTTGCATGTTCCGAAATGAGTGGGCACACCCTCACCCATATGTGGCGCCCGCAATATATCAACCGACAATTTTAGATGGTCCCATCCTCAACAAGATGTCAACCTAGGCAATGATGGATATTTCTGTTTCGCCCAAAGTTGGTTAATTTTCCTGACATTTTAAGGAAATTGAATACAGGTCAGATCGAGCATCTATTCCGTGATAGGGAAAAACACCTTTCGTTCAAACAATTATTCATAGTCCATGCTTCAATTTATTGCGTTTTAAGGCCTCCGGCGAAATGCGCGGGGGGGGGGGATACGCACTGTCGGACAATTGTAGTTATATTGTTATAAATGAGTAGGCATTGAAATTCACAATGCAGAATGATTTGTTGAAGATGCAATTTTTGCAGTTTCGGGAAAAGTGAAAACACTTGCAATAGGACAATTCTTCTAATAAGGCCAAAGTAAGTAAATTCTTTGTTTTGCGTCCACTCTAAATGGGAAAAGGTACGCGTCTAAGCGGCTGAAAAACACACACAAGAAAATTAACACAATGTAATTTGATTGCAGCAAATAAAAAATTTTAACAAAATTTTAGTTCAGAAAAGCTAAGCGGCCATGTCCTAAAATTTCCTATTCAAATACACTGTGTGTTTTTTTTTACGAAAACCTTAAAAACCTAAGCGGGGTGGGACGCAAAACAAACAATTTAATTACTTTGGCCTAACCATAAAATATGAATTTTCGGTCGGTTTTTCCCAACACATTTCCATGCAAGTAATCTTTCAAAGCAGATTCTCCACTAGGTCTTTTGTCCTGAACTTGAGTTTCCACTCCAGCCCCCGCCTCCTACAAGTTTGAGTTACTATACCTTTGTCAGCGATCTCTTATCGTCCTGGTAATCTGGATGGGCATGGAAGAAGCTAGCGTGATGACTGGTGATCTGGTTGAACCATATTGTCTCCTTGGTGACAGGGTGTGTGATTGTTGGCGGTAGAGAGTAATAGTAAGTTATTGAGTCGTCATCATTCCACTTGAACTCGTACCCTGTATGGTTCATGAAACACAGGCGGTGGTCAACAATTGTCGGATAAAACCCTGTGCCGTTCTGCATATGACTTGGGCTGTGACAGACGATTTCACCTAGAAACTCCCTAAAGCTTTTAGGCCACCGTATCTTTCTCCACAACCTCCGCGTCAGCGAAGTGTAAATTAAATAATAACACATGAGAGCGAGGGCAATATCACGATTTGTAACACACCTCATCCGCAGTCTGTATTTTGGTATATACTACTTTCTGAAGAAGAATTGAATGCTTTGGTTTCCAACAAGGACTCGAAACGGACGAAAACTATAATCACAGGTGCATTGAACGTTTTGCAGAAGCAATGCGATCCTGTTAGGAAAAACGTTTTCTTACTGAACCACTCCAACATATTACATCATAGGCCTACATGATACAAGTTTTGTGTATAGTACGTTCTTATGCATGGCTACGGATGAGATGTGTTACAAAACACATATTGACTGGCCATGAGGGCAACAGCATACGTCTTTAACCCCTCGGGCCTGTGAGTCACCCCAAAAACAGACTGTTTCCCGAGGCCGTAGGCCGAGGGAAACAGTCTGTTTTTGGGGTGACTTACAGTCCCTCGGGGTACAGACGTATGCTGTTGCCCTCATGGCCAGTCAATATGTGTATACTTTTACATGTCACGTGAGTCGTGTTTAACCAATGGCATTGCACGCTGAATGAGTGAGGTGTAACAATGAATGCTAATTTCCTTGACCATACTCTACGGAACCCTGCATGATAACTTTTTGACGTGTTACGGACGATCGCTTACAATCATGTTTGTGTTATCTCACTTCAACAGGGAAAGTTGTGACGTGCCAAACTTTCCCTAAATTCCCTGTAAACATAGTGCGCACATCGAAAATTAAATTTATTTATTTTTTTCTATACAAACAAGGACAAAACTTGGGTGACCGTAGCATTAAAAGTAGTAAAAGAAGAAAAATACCGAAAAGTGACCGACATTTGAGTTTCGAATTCTCTGTCGTTTTCTATTGTTTACTCAAAAAAGTAAACATAAGAGCTTAAAAACTTCGAAAGTTCGTTTTGGAGGTTTCAAGCTCAGTTATTGCAAGCTGCAAACCAATGGGGGAAATTAAAAGTGAGATTTCGACATGACAAAAAATAATTCCCCGCATAAAAATAGAGATAATAAATTAACCTTTACATTAATAATTACTGTAGCCATTATAAAAATATTATGAATATACTTGCCTTGTTCGCGGCAGAATTTTTCAACCTCTCCCCTTTCGTCTGTCATGAACACGTTCTGCCAATATACATAATTACTACGCGATCTGTCACAAATGTTTCTATAGTAACGGACGCCTTTCCTGTTTAGCTTTTCCATCAACAGTTTGTCGAGTTGGTTGAGCACTTCGCCAAAGTGGGCTACCGGTGTTTCACCGCTGTTTTGATCCTCGGGAGGTCTGACACAGAAGAACAGTATCTGTAAACGACACAGGGAATAATTATAAAGTTAAAATAAAATTTGGAATAAATGTTAGGTTTTGAATCAGCCATAAGGCCCAAGATGAAACTTTGTTTCCCCCATCAAAGTCATGCGACAAATCGGTTTTATTTTATAAGTTCAATTTTTTGAGTTAATAAGATACAGCTGTCGACTCGAAGTGGGGATGACAGGAATGTGTTTTCTTAATTCCATAAAAAATAACCATAAAAGGGGCCAGCGCACTTGGCTAGATTTTTTTTCAAAAAACCCTTTCCGAAATTGTTCAATTAAATCAGAGATCTTTTCAGTTCTACTCCTGAGTCAAGTAGAATGATATCGCACAATGGCCTATACTATTCATAATCCTTACGACTGACTTTTGCGAAACTATAGCATCATTTTGCCTTTAAAGTCATTACAAATAAAGGGCGTGTCCACTTTCGTAGGATATTTGGCACTTTGCCCATGAAACCAAAATAAGCCATGACATCACCAAATAAGCAAACAAAAAAATCTGAGTGGGATCGAGCTGGTCACCACAGGAAACCCCGTTACGATTTTATCAGTGATGTGTTTGTGTTATCGTAAAAGAAAACTGGTATGATGCAAAGGCATGCTCTCTCTTAAGGTTATATTTCAAAGTTTTCAAATAGCTTACAATCATGATCCATTTCAATTTCTTAGAAAAAAAATATGTACCTACCATTACATCTCAGGGTAGGGCGTTCCAAAATTTGAAAATCATTTCCTCGATCATAACAGATAACAGCAGATAACATACTATTACATTAATTTACACCTCCTTTTTATTTGCCTCTCGTCAGTGAATATTTGGTTTGGTTGCAAAAAAATTGTATCACACTTTCCGTTCTGCAGACTCACCCCTTTTTGATCACCCCTCCCAAGATATAATTTTCCACCCCATATACCTTTGTCGGGAAATACGATAGATTAGCCATCTCTATATGTAAGTCTATGGTAAATTCCAACGGCTCGTCACTGGCTGTCATTACGTTCTCCGTGACCAAGTCCCGTCTACCGGCGCCGCCCCTGTATTTCAAAGACGAGTATCCCAGTCCCTTGACAAACTTCCCAAAATCCTCTGCGGTGTGGAGAGGGAGATCCCGAAATAGGATGGCTCCTGTCAAGACAAAAACCAAGGTGAACAACAGAGTGCAAGATTGCATCAACTATGCGACAATTGTATGAGGCTAGGCATTGCAAGTGAGTTTTTTACTATGTAAAATATTTTATATCTTAGAAAATGATAATTAGATGTTCGAGCTAACTCTCTTTTGATTTACAAGCGTTCTTAACAAACTATAGTAATATTGTGGAACTTAACAGTAATCCTAAAGTAGTTGCAATTGTGTAAACATGACATAATGTCTTAAATCAACCGTTTTTGCGCTGGAAAATTGCCTACAACTATGTTGCAGATCCCTTAATGTTCTTCACGATCGATCGCAAACTACAGCGAAATTCACTGTAACGTTCGAAAAAATTCCACAATATGAAGTAATATTTCAGTCGTATTTCCACCTGCCTTCGGTACGGGTTTCTCATGTCTTTCAAGATATATTCGTGTTTAAATTGCATCTCTTGCAATCCAATGTGTCTCACCGAAATTGATTCTTCGTCATTGTGGAAAGGTGTAACAAGGAATCCAAAATGAAATTTGTAATGAAGATATCTCCTCATCATGAAAGCGAGGACGAGTGTTTTTGGAGCCTACACCGGACGCTTGGCCACATGACGATTTGGAACTTCGGCTGCGACTTGGGAATTTGGGTTATAGTTGTAAGTTGCAAGAAGCTAAAACTGCGTCTCATAAGTCTAATTATCTGGATTTCCATTCGGCGTTGACCCCACAGTTGTAGGAAACAACAGCAACAACAACAACAGAAGCAGCAGCAACAACAACATCTAAAGCTCGGCGATACAGTAACTCGGTATAATTAGTTTAAAGATAAAGGACCTCTTTCTTTCAGTATGGAGCATAGTTGCTGAAAGCATTGCTTGGACTTCTCAAACGATTGGGCCTTTACGTCTGAAAAATATACCTGTTCTCAGGTAATGTGTATTAATGAACATAGGTAATCAGCCATCTCGGGGGTCCTATCTTTTTAAAATCTGGAATGCACGGGTACTTGCTCTTGAGTAGTATGCAAACTACTGCTACCAATACAGTTAAAACATCTCTCTCAGACTCGTTAACCGGCACAACCTTTCCTATATTCAACATTGCTGGCGCCATCTCCAAGTAACAATAAAATTCCTGAAATTTGGATCAATCAATCATAAATGAAATTTATTCGCCTTTCAAGGTTTCCGTCTCACCAGGAAGGGGGTGCTTGTAAAAGACACTGTATCATATAATATTTCATTACTGATATTAAACACGTGTTTTCGCTCAATGTCAGTTCTCCGGGTGCCTCGGCAGCAGACTGAAAATATTGGCTCGGCTAGCACACATCTTGTTATGCGCATGATTACTAGTGATTGACAAATTTATATTTGGCTTGTAAATGTTGAGTCACTGTCAATAACATGTCAAGAATTTGTCGGCAGAATCTGAAAACTGGGCAGTGCCTAATAATGGGATCTAGTCATCTGCGCACTTCAATAACCAGGCTGTCTCGTAGACTGTACGGCCTACTGGAGCTATCGCAGAATGACCATTGACGTGGTTTTCACACGGGCACGCTTCGGGACTTCAGCTTCGCTGACTGTTTTACTCGACAATGTAAACTATTTTGTAATGCACACATCGCATTCAAAATATCGTTTGAGGGTTTGTTCCAAATATCAAATGAATAAGATACATAACAGCGATGGTACAGGCACGTCCAAAACGGACAGAAGCTGGTCCGTGTTTTGATAGTTTGAAAGTTATAGAGTGGTTTAGGGAAGTCGAGGCCGCGATGCGACACAAGCGTCAAAGGAGGAAAGATTTTACTTTGCGAGTGTAAAAACACGCGACCTCTCCCCATATGACCACTATACAGTTGCTTTTCACATTTTTGTCAAAAAAATCCCTTTTTAACTGCGTTGCAGAAAACTTTGATGTTGTACTTTCATAATCATGGCCATCATGCCTTAAAATTCACCTCGAATGCCAGCAAATGACATAATTTTGATAGCGAATTTTTCAAAAGTTTCTGCATCCCAACCTGCCCTAACATGAATACTGCATGACTGCTTTGCGTATCTTCGTGTCACTCAATTGCAAGCTATTCATTTTTTCTGTGTTGCGGAATTCGAAAAGTTGATATTGTACTTTTATACTCTGGTTAAATCTTATTGCTTTTTCACAGTGCCGTGCAATTTTAGTTTTTTAAATAACACTTTTTTTCAATAATTGTTATAAAAATAATAATCTTATCATATATATATATATAAATGTACTTGCAATAAAATGGAGACGGGGGGTCATTATTTTTCGATTTCGTGTGAAAAATTGGGGAAAGGTCACTATTTCCTGTGCAAAAGTTTGGAATAGGGTCACCATTTTTCGTGGCCCAAGTTTTTAAATCTCACCAGCCCCCGGTTAATTCAATCCATTACTTCAGAATACGTTTACGTACGCTGGGATTTGACAGCACACCGGCCCGGGACAGTTCAAATCGAGGTTAATGGTTCTATTGAATTAAGGTGGCGTGATGTGTCCAGGTGCGGCGGCCCTGTTTACAATACTAACCTGCCTCTGCAAGCAAGCTGTCTA
>LD352010.1:134438-158368 GCA_001465055.1 Ptychodera flava | reverse complement strand
TGTAATTATATGACCTTTGACCCCACCCCTCAAAAAATCTGGCTACTTGAGTTCACACTGGATTAGCCAGAAAGGCTAATCAGCTTGAGTAGCCAGAGCAAACCCTGGGGTAAGCTCATCAGTTGTTAGCCGGGACATTCACCATATTGTACCAATGATGTGGCACTATTTCCGCGGTATGATGCGATGGCAAACACGTCAAGAAATAGAGGATTTACATGGTAACTGGGAGTTCTTTCCAAATGCAATTGGGAAAATTGATGGAACGTTGCACGAAATATATAGGCCAACTGTTGAACACCAGAGTGACTTTTACAATGGTTATGCACATTATCATTGCATTGCTACTCAGAAAATAGGTGATAATCGATGCAATATAATCTTCATCCAATCGGGCTTTCTGGGGCACAATAACGACGCCGGTCAGTTCGCTTTACTTATTATTTTGAATTATAGCTGAACTTAGTGTAACTAAGACCTCCACCAACTCCACTTACAGACGACCAATGTTCAACAAATCTGAAATTTTGGCAAACCATAAGTCATTCATGGATCATCTTAATATTACAACAAAGGATGACCACAATAAGTTGTCTATCTTACACTGGATACCAAAGCTCCACAAAACACCTTACAAAGCTAGGTTTATCGCAGGATCTTCAAAATGTTCAACAATAGAGTAATCGAAGATACTGACTTCTGTTCTTTGTGCTGTTAAACGGGGACTTCAAGCACACTGTGATGTTGTCTTTTCTCGGAGTGGTATAAATCAAATGTGGATATTAAAAAATTGGAAGGAACTCTTGGATAATTTGAAATCAAGATCTGTTTCAGAAATAACATCTATTAAAACTTTCGATTTTTCCACGTTGTTTACCACAATACCACATGATAAATTGAAAGAACGCTTGAAAAACATCATCAACCAAGCATTTTTCGCACGGTTCACGCCGTTACAAATAGGCCTATGTTGTATTTGGGTATAATTCTACATATTTTGTTAAAAATATTACCAATGCTAAAGTGTTTTATACCGAGAAAGGACAGTTTACTTGAATTTGACTCTAATGGTCATCTTTCTACTAGGCTATATGACAAGAGAGAGGATTTCAACTTTAGTATAATCAATTTTCCACACCTCATCAGTAATATTCCACTCTCACCAGCTTATGGGGTATACATTTCCCAGCTCATTCGATATGCAAGAGCATGCAGTTCATATGGTGATTTTGTAGAGAGACATGGCCATTTCTCTTACAAACTGTTAAATCAAGGTTACACCAGAGCAAGACTTGTCTCTACATTCAAACGCTATTTGGCAGGTATCGCAAGCTGGTAGATAAATACAATATCTCTCTTCGACAAATGATCGCTGATGGCATCGGTGACATTGGGCCTTAGTTAGTGTCCACTACCTAACTGACTTACAGACTGATTTTCGAAACACCTTACATCACTTCTTGGTCTTTTGGCTAGAGGTCCATATATCTCTCTTTCATGAATTTGACTTTGTTTGTGTACCGTCTATTTACTGTCTGTTCTGTGCTGTTTTGTGTCTATGTTCACAACTATTGTATTATGAATTCTGACCTGGTGTAATCGGATTATGGATTGGTATGATTGCGATTATTTTACTACCGACGATTGGTCCTGGTGAGGCACTGCTCTTACCACGAGATGTGTATTTATTAGCCGACCAGGGTTATCCTAATGTTTATCTCCTGATGACGAGATTTAGCCGGCGTCACATGACCATACCACATCGTCGTCATCGACGCTTATTTAATTGAAGATGTTATCTCCTACCTGAAAATATAGAGCTGTGAGAGAGATGTATGGGCACCCAAGGTGGTTTGTGCCGGTTGTTGCAGGCGTGTGTGCTTTCTTAGCGCAGAAACAAATAATTTTATTCCGGGAAGTGAGATGAAATTTTAAAGTAAAATAAATTTCCTCCGTTTTATTTTTGTTTGATATAATGTTGTGTTGCAGACACTTTCATTTTCACGTATGAGCAATTAAATGCGATTTTATTTGAAGTTCGCGCAAAGTAGCACCATCGTTTCCTCCACACACGTAGATTTCATTGTTTTATACGTAACTTATTGATGAATAAAACGACTGGTTTTGATATTATTCCCGTGTTGTGTAATGGTTATGTATTGGTTATGTATGTTGTGGAATGTTTACGTATCAGTGTTTGTATCATTACTATTCATGATTATTTACGTTGTTCGCGCGTAATTTAATTCGCAAATAATCGACCTCACGCAACGATAAATTGTTCGATGACATAAACACAATTATCAACTTTCTTAACTTTGCATTTTTCCTGGTAAATTGGAAACATGCACTGACTGAAATGAGACTACATTGTGGCCACGGCAGGGCATGCACGTGAAATCCACCAGCTCTTCAAAACAGTTCATTCACCGTGACTTCCAGTCAACTCGTGTCAAGAAAGTATTTCAATCTGTGCTCATTTTTATTCCTTGTATTTCAAAGATGGGCGGAATGACATGGTGAATATTAAATGAGAGCGAGGCGCCAGCATTTTGGTTAACAACAGCTCGCCCTTCCATGCAGACAAAATTAATATGCAAATCTTTCGTCACTTTCGTTCAGCCAATCAAGAAAAAGGATGAAAACGAAAGAAACGAAAACTCTGTCGTCATTTTCGTTAAGCCAATCAGAACAAAGGATTGCCTACGAAAAGAAAGAACATTGCAGCGACTAGCCAATCATAGGGCGTGTGTCGTTCCTTTCGTTTCGTTTCGTCCATGCATTTAGCAAGTTCGCTAATGAAACACAGAACAGACAGATTTTATCTTATCAATATCGACAAGAAACCCAGTTTCGGTTTTGTTTAATCAGTCTTATTTCTGAACTTTGAACGAGACAAAATTGTTGCCGTCCTCCTTGTCCCTCCTTTTCTTTACTGTTGTAAAACATAGGATTACTTTAAGCAGAGTACAGGGTATTGCAACACACAGTTGAATGTATAGACTTAGAGAGTGGTGCTGACATCATACACAATAGAATCGATGTTTACACAGATGCAACATAAACCAGCAAAACTATCGCTTGTCACAGTTAAAATTACCGGGCCTTTTTAAGTTAAAGAGTGGTTTTTCTATAAATGCAGACGAAAATGATCAAGGCATATCGATGAGTACTGTAATAAACCATGGTAAACAAGAGATCCGACAACAAGGCTGAAGTAATTACGTTACTTGTTTTGCGTCCCCTGTCGCGTGGGTTTTTGGAATTTCTCTTTGGAAAAAACAAACCGTTTATTTACATAGGACATTACATCATAGCTTTTATACCTACAGGTCATTGCTTTAAAATTTTTGTAAAATGTATTTAGTACGCGTCTATAAAGCCTCATTGTAGAGGAAATTATGGATGTGAAAAAGCTACTATTTCTCAGTTGGTGTTACCATTTTAAGGACTGCAATACTCAGCGCAAAAATCTCCTTCCCTGTTCATGGCAATACTTCAACGTTTTACTCATAAATTTCATAATAAAAAACTGAAAAAATCAAATTTTATATCTTCCGATTTTTGTCTACTTTTAGTTTGTCACTAGGCAATATCCCCGAGCATAAAACTGCATAAGTGACTTGTGTTACAATTTGCTTGATGAGGTTTGGCTACTTTTTTCTTTATTTTAACTGGACTAATACTGATGAAAAGAGAAGTGACGATGGAGATGGCAGTATTCTTGAAAATATATTTCCTGAGCATTCTGATGTACAAACGGATACCGAGAGTGACTGATATAACAACAAGTGAGTGAGGCATTCCATGAATCTGTCAAACTAGTTTACACATAGACTGCAAACTCAGGGAACATTTCATCATTACATTTTTCACAATGCAAGTACAGTGAATAATCATCTCAAACTGTGCAATCTTTTTGTACTGGACTGCTATTTCACATTTTACTATTTTAGAGAGTGGGGATTTGGCCGAGCGGTTCTGTCTGTTGCTTCTCCGCTAGGTGACAGGGTGCCGTATGTTGTGGGTTCGAACCTCGAATGAAGACACTGTATTACAGACAAGATAACGTACATTTACCTTATAATGAAATGTGCCATCAATCAGGACAGTGCAATAAGCAATTTTACTATTTGTCAATATGCTCAACAATGCAAGTTTGGATATTTTGTTAACCTTTACACTCCGATAGTTTGCTTAATGTTTGATAATGTATGAAGTTAAAATATGCCGATACAACAAACCACCTGAGAAGCAGTATTCCCCTCTTTGTTTTAAACCTGCTGGACTGACGGCATAGGAATTCCATTTCTTGCTGCAGCTCCAACAGTGCCATACCGATTTTTGGACATACTTTCTTACCTTCAAGTTTTTTTGCTGAAATTTTTATTTATAATGTGTTCAACTCTGCTGTTTTAAGTATGAATGCTTATTTTAAGATTTTTTATTACACAAGTGCCAATACTATTGTCACATCAAGCAGAAACTATGATGTCAGGGAGTCTGCAAAAAACGTTGTCAACTCATAGAAAGCTGAGGTTAGCAATTTCCAAATAAGACATGAAAATCGCTTAAATTAATGGCATATATTAAAATGTGTGGGGTTTATTAGTTAGTATTTTCCTTGCAATATTCTAAATTGCTATCAATCAATATTTATGTAATTGAAAATGAACAGATTTTGATTGATTTTAAGTCACATCTGCAAGAATTAGAATGTTTAGCACACTGCTAGTTGAACGCACACGACAGTTATGTTAACTTACTTCATCTTTTAAAATATGCATTGTTGTCATAAATATCTTTCACACTGTTATTAAAGTATGATCACTATCTTTAATCAGGCAATATAGTTGTTTCAATGTATGCTTTGAATAACAGATAGAAGAATTAGGTGAGTGTTCTTCGACAATCAAGATCAAGAGACTAAGGTGCCTTGTCAATACTGTGTAAATGAAAAGTAACCCCTATAAGTCAAACAACCCACACACCCAACACCCACCCCAGTAGCAGACGTGTGGAGGATGACTAGCATATATATTATGTGTACTTTTTATATCAATCAAGTACGCCCAATGTGCACTTTTTACCCACCACAGCAAGTACGCTCCATGCATGCTTTTTCAACAGTTTTCTTCAAATTAGGTATGCTCTGCATATACATAAGCGTTTAAATATTGGATAGCTTTAATTAGCATCATATCGGATTCTGTGTACTATATAGGTACATAAAATGCGTAAAAATGTGTACTTTTTCTGTACTGTTTCTGCACACAGATAATTCAAAGTCTTGAAAAATAGGTACACTTAACGAGCTACATGAAATAACCAAAATGTTTGGTAAATTTTGGTATGATTTGTGACAATTTCCTGTGGAGTGGATGGCCAGGGCATGGCAGATCCAGGAAACACGTTATCAATTGACCATGCAGCTCCATATTCATATTTCCATTAAAGAAAGTTTTTGGTAACAAATGCGGGATGACATAGATGATATTGTACAATTAAATTTCCAAATTAATATAAGGCATGAAAGCACGTCTTATCTGAAGGTAAAAAGTTATGTATAATTTACTTGTTAAATATGTAGGAGCAGGGTGGCGGGAAAAAGGGATGCAGTATAGCCATCTTCAATGATAAAAACATTGTATGTACAACATTAAAATGCCCACAATTGTGACGACTTTTTTCTCAACTAATTTTTTATCTGTAATGTGAAAATTATGAAAGTGTACACTGCAAACAATGCTTTTGTAAAGACAGTATCCATTTTATATTTTGTAGCAAACATTTTACCTACCTGTGTCATTCCGAGCAGTACAGGTTTACTGATTAAGTTCTTCACAGTGAATGTGTTTTAAATTTTTTAACAAGTGCATGTGCAATCGTAAATGATGTTTAGCACTTTACTTACATAAGTATTGTAATATATGAGGTCACATACTACTTTTTTATAGCAATTAAAAGTTTCTTACAATGAAGAGGCTGGAAGTTATGCCTGGTTCTAGAGTGTTTATAAACAGCAGATGAACAATTATTTTTTTATCTGTAATTTTTTTATCTGTAAACACAAGATGAACAATGCAGGAATACACTGAAAGAGTCTGGGACCAAAGCAGCACTCTTCCTGCGCAGTGTTTCTACAAAACAAAGGATTTGGTTGGAAAAAAGTGATGGGTGATAACTGTCGCGCAAGTATTGATCCAGATACGGTTTCTTCAATGATCGGTAAGTTTCATTTATTCCTTTCTCTCTCCCTACAAGTACCTCACATAGTGCAATGAATGTAACTTTATGTGAAACTAAGGTGTTATGTAGTACTGTGTTTTTAACTAAAATTGAGGTACCTTTATATTATTCTGCAGGTTTTGCAGGATGTGCCTGTAACAAGGGACAAAATAGCAATCATTAAATAGGCTCTTCACAACAAGATGTTATTTTTTACCTCCATCATAAGAAAAAAAAGGAATAGAAGTAAACTATTGTACGGGAAATCCAGTCATCAGTAATACTTGCACGTTCTTGTATTGCGCATGTTGTCTCCAGCCATAATTGTATACTACAGATATGTTATTACACTTAGACCATGTTAGTGTGAGATATATTTGAAAGTGATTGTGTCAGCAGATATGTTTGCAATAGTTCTTTTTCATCTCGTTTGAAGACATTTTTGTGTTATGCCACAAACCTGTCTATATCATCATTTATATACTGATGGTCTGCTCCTTCAAATCTATGATGACTATTGTTATCCAAACATTGATCAACAGATACTGATGAAAACATAAGTGGCAATGGAGACGGCAGTATCCATGGAAATACATTTCCTGAGCATTCTGGTGTACAAATGGATACCCAAAGTGACTGATATAGCCAACAGTGAGTGAGGCACACCATGAATCTGCTCCACTTGTTCCAACAGAGACTTCAAACTCAGGGAACATATTATCATTACATTTTCTAGACTGCAAGTATAGTGAAACCTGTCCTTACGACAAATCATTTGTAACTGTGCAAACATTTCACTATTTTACAGAAAAGATAACATACATTTACCTGATAAGGAAGTGTGCCATCAATAACGACAGTGCAATAAGCAATTTTTACTAATTGTCAACATACTGAACAATGCAAGTTTGGATATTTTGTTAAACCTTTTCACTCCCGATAGCTTGCTTAATTTTTAGGTAATGTATGTAGTCAAAATATAGTATTCACGCCGATATAACAAAACGTTTGAGAAACCATATTCGCCTCTTTGTGTAAAGCCACAATTTTCAATACCAGTTTCTCGCATTAGTGGAGTTCTTCTCCCAGTCAAACACTTGGCCAGTACGATGTTTGATTTCTATAACATTAATTACACAAACTGATCTCACCCATTTGGCACCTTTTGCTAATCCTGCAAACAATGTTTATACAAGCCTTTGATTGACGGTCCGTTCAAATCGCCAACGGTCAATGATTCCCAACCACCAACGTTCGAATTTCCTAAAA
Organism: Ptychodera flava; assembly: GCA_001465055.1. Taxonomy (NCBI): domain Eukaryota; kingdom Metazoa; phylum Hemichordata; class Enteropneusta; family Ptychoderidae; genus Ptychodera; species Ptychodera flava. The sequence continues at coordinate 150,871 of LD352010.1, read as the reverse complement.
AATCGTCTTCCAGTTGCATTAGAATTTGAATATAACGACAATATAACGACATATAACGAGTTCGATCGGCAGTCGCTTTGCGCTGACCGTTTGGCAGTCCGTCTGCATTTTTGCAGCCAGAAAAAATAAAAAGTAGCATTTTCTGGAGCGTGTTCCCTAACATTGCCTGTGTGGTGTCCACTTACACAAAGAACACGCAATAGCTTCGCACCCTATAAAGGGAGGCTCTGCCTTTAAGACTGCTGAACTAGACACATAGAAATTGCATTTCTCGCTCCAGCTCCAACAGTGCCATACTGATTTTTTCACGTAATGGCTTATATTCAAGTTTTTTTGCTGAAATTCTCATTTATGATGATGTGTTTAACTTTTCTATTTTAAATATGAATGCTTAAGATTCTTTTATTACACAACTGTCAATAATGGTGTTATATCAAGCAATAACTGTGACAGGGAGTCTGCATAAAATTTTTTCACTTCATAGAAAGTATAGGCTAGTAATTTCCAATGAGACATGAAAACTGCTAGAATTAATGGCAAACATTAAAAGGTATGGGGTTTCTTAGTCAGTCTTTTCCTTACAATACCCTGAATAGCTCATCATAAATGCTCTAAAATGTCATTTGGGTAAATATAGGTAGAGTTACGATATAAAGTACCGTATGTCAATCAGTATTTATGTAATTTAAAGTTAACAGATTTTGATTGATTTTAAGTCACATCTGAAAGAGTTAGAATTAGCACACTGATAGTAGAACGCAAAGAACAGTTATGTTAACTTACTTCATCTTCAAAATATGTATTGTTGCCATAAAGTTCACACTTATTAAAGTATGATCCTTGTTGTTAATCAAGCAATATGTTTGTTTCAGTGTATGCTTTAAATAAGAGACAGAAAAATGAGGTGAGTGTTGCTGTTGACAATCAACATTAAGAGACTAAGGTAACTCATGAATAGTGCATAAATGAGAAGTAACCCCTATCAGTCAAACACCCCACACACCCAACCTCCACCACATAGCAGATGTGTGGATGGATGACTAGCATATGCACCATGTGTACTTTTCTATGCTCCACCAAATCAAGTACACCCTGTGAACACTTTTTACCCATCACGACAAGTACACTTCATGCATACTTTTTCCATCGAGTTTTCCTCAAATTAGGTATGCTCCACGTATACATTAGCATTTGTATATTGTATAGCTTTAAGTTGCATCACATTGGATTTTGTGTACTATATAGGTGCAAACAATGCGTAAAAATGTCTACTTTTTCATACTGTTTCTGTGCACAGATAATACATAGTCTTGAGAAATATGTACACATAACGAGCTACATAAAGTATCCAAAATGTTGGGTGAATTTCGTAAGGGTTGTGACAATTTTCTGTGGAGTGCATGGCCACTGCATGGAAGATCAAGAAAACATGTTATCAATCGACCATGCAGCTCCATCTTCATATTTACATAAAATCAAGTTTTTAGTAACAACTGCACGATGAAGTAGATGATAGTAGTGTAATTAAATTCCCAATTTAATGTAAAGCATGAGAGTATGTCTGATCTGAAGGTAAACAGGTATGCATAATTACTGCTTAAATATGTAAACGCATGATGGCAGGAAAAGGGGCTGCAGCATGCCAGTCTTCATTAATAAAAATAATTGTATGCACAATATTAATATGTCCACAATTGTGAGGACTTTTTCAACTTATTTGTATATGTGATGTGAAAATTATGAAAGTGTATACTGCAAATAATGGCTTTTAAAGACAGTACCTATTTTGTATTTTTAGCAAACATTTTACCTACCTGAGTCATTCCGAACAGTACAGGTTTACTGATGAAGTTCTTCACTGTGAATGTGTTTTACATTGTTTGAAGAAGTGCATGTAAAATCATGAAAGATGTTAAGCACTTTAATTACATAGGTATTGTATTATATGAAGTCACATACTAATTTAATTTTCTATAGCATTTCATATTTCTTACGATGAAGATGCTGGAAGTTTTGCCTGGTTCCAGAGTGTTTATTTTTGAACAGCAGATGAACGATGCAAGGAATAATCTGAAAGAGCCTGGGACTAAAGCAGAACTCTTCCTGCTGTAGTCCTTATACAAAACAAAGGATTTGGTTGGAAAAAGTGATGGGTGCTAACTGTCGTGCAAGTATTGATCCTGATACTGTTTCCCCATTGATTGGTAAGCTACATATATTCCTTACTCCCTACAAGTACCTCAAAAAGTGCAATGAGTGAAACTTTATGTGAACTTTTTAGGTATTATGTAATATTGTGTTTTTCACTGAAATCGAGGTACCTTTAAATTATGCTGCAGGTTTTGCAAGTTGTGCCTGTAAGGAACAAAAAAGCCATCATTAAGCAGGCCCTTCGCAACAAGATGTCATCTGTTACCTCCATCATAAGGAAAAAATGGAAAAGAAGTAAACTATTGCAAGGGAAATCCAGTCATCAGTAATACTTGTAAGTTCTTGTATTGCACATGCTGTCCCTAGCCGTAATTGCATACCACAGACATGTTATTACGCTTAGACCATCTTAGTGTGAGATCAGATACTTGAAAGTGATTGTGTCAGCAGATATGTTTACAATCGTACTTTCTCATCTCATTTCAAGAGATTTTTGTGTCAATTTGATGCCACAAACCTGTAAGTATAGTCATATACACACTGATGGTCTGTAAATTCATGATGACTGCTGTTTATCCAACTATTGATCAACAGATACTGATGAAAACAGAAGTGACAATGGAGATGGCAGTATCCATGGAAATAAATTTCCTGAGCATTCTTGTACACATATGGATACCGATAGTGAATGATATAACCACTACGGAGTGAGGCATTCCACGGATCTGTCCCACTTGTTTCAACAGAGACATAAAACTCAGGGAACAGCGGTGAGAATAAGAATTGATTCTCACTGATTGTGAGAAAGCACGGCCCCTCGGGGTAATAAACAGGTGCTATAGCCCTTCTGACTAGATAATAGGTGTTATAACTGTAAATGTAGAAACCCAGAAATAACAGAGTGTTACATAGTCTGCTAGGAACATGTGTGGTTCTCTATTGCATTCATGTTCTGGAGTGTATCATTTCAGACTCATAAAACAAACTATTGTGCAGAATTACACAAAGTAGAACAATGTCAATTTTTCACTATTCCTGTATAGAATCTAAACTTAAGTTTGATTCCAGACTGAAAGGCCAATCTTCTGATACTGCACAGACACACGCGCAACTATACAAGAGTGGTATGTTTTTCAAATACAAGCTCAGGATCTAAATATTGGTAATTTCAGATCTGTTTGAGCAAATCGATAAAAGGAAAGAGACTTTTAAAGCTACATAGAAGTTAACAACATTACCATTTTCTCTGTGTACAACAGCTTCTTCACCGTCTTCAGTAAGTTCACCCTCGTCTAACATTGCACAAGTATCTATGGATGTAACACCAATTTCAATTTGACCATCAATCCACGCTAACTCTGCATCCGTTGCCTTAGAAAACTCCAAGGAACTCACCAAAGCATCTTTTAACTTCACCTAAAATGAAATAATAAGACTGGATGGATTAGAGCAAATTCATTACATTTTCATTACTATTTCTTTACCAAGTTGCACCATTTAGACCAACTTTGTTTTTACTTTACCTTTGCATTGGTTAATTAGTATACACAGGGGCCAAGAAAAATTTAAAAATTTGTTTCTCATCCTAGATATATTTCAAAAATGAAGCGGTGACACGGGTTTTTTTACTCTCAATTTTTTTTTTATTCTTCAATCAACAAGAATGCAGAAAAAATACGAAAACAGCATTGGAATGTATGCAGAGATAAATGCACAGCAGTGTTGCTTTATCATTTTGTATAGCAACAGTTCTGCAGTTTAACTTTTAATGCAGCAATGCACAGTTTTGACAGGGCAATATAACAGTGACACATGTGTGCAGTTCTGAATAGAATGTTAGTGTCAATTATTTTGTTTACACTTCTGTTTTATACAGCACTGCATCTGTGTTATGCACTATCATTGCACATTTTTGCATATATTTTTTATTTCCTCATGAGCAGAAAAAAAGGTTGACACTGTGCGGGTCTGAATGGACGCGCGTGAGGATGAGAAACAAACTTTTTATTTTTCTTGGCCGTACACTCTGTGACAATTTATTTCCATACATTATCATTTAATTTTGTGAAATAGAAAAAAATTCTCATTGGCTTTATGGGAAGATTTTCCCCTACTTGCACAATGACAGTATCTGCTCTATATAGAACATCTCACAACAGAGATCTAGTAATTTTAGCATTTCCAAAACCCTTGGCAAGCTAGATTTATTAGTTGAGTTTTATAGAAGCTGGTTTATACCGTATAATAAAGTCCACACATCAAAACTGAAAATTTTAACTTTTGCTAAATTTTCCTGCAAGAAACTTTAAACCACTGTCTTTTATAATCAATGTTACAAGTCTGGGAGTCACTCTGCAAATTTGACCAATCTAATATTCCTTCACCAACATTCCACATGTATAAACAATGTTTTATGCAATGTTTAGTTTTGTTCTTGCTATACCGCACTTTCCGAAGTATGTTGTTATGCAATAAAGTGAAATTATAAATTCAATTATTTGTTCTCATTGATAACAGATCCACTCTTCTCAAGTATATTGTATATTTCTTTGTACATGCTTATGTAGTATAATCATGTCAGTGTCATCATAGACATGATTCTCCTAAAAGTTGTGCAGGTGCAAACAAATTACAAACAAACAAATCTGTTTGTTACACAACCTTTGCTTGCTACTTGAGTTAGTCTTGCAATTTTTCACTATAGTGAACCCCAAGTAGAGAAGTTCAATTTGGTGCGTTCCGACTATGTGCGTCGCCACTGCACCCAATCCTGTATTCTCAGGTCAAAAGAAACCACAGCCCATACCATTTAAAGGTATTAGGTCACCTGTTTTTTATTAGCCAATCACAGATTTATGCGGGCGGCCACTTTTTAAAAAGGGCGCCCCCACACGACCAGCCATGGCATACGTAGCAGCGTCATCTGCATGTCCTTTGACGTAAGGAGGACTGACAGGTACAAGTGTTATAGGGTAGTACGCTAAGCCCCGCCCATTTACCATATATGGAATATGCAAATTTACGGTGATCGTGTACCTTTAAATGTGATGTTGCTACCCAGACAAAAATCACTGTTGAACACATTCAGCCATATTCTGATCAAGCATAATCAGATGAAAAGTTAATGAGGAGATACCTTTTTATGAAAGATTTAAAAAGAAAAATTAGTTCATGCCAATCCTATACAGGTACTGTCCACATTTTCTTTTTTGGCATTATGTAAAATATTCCCTACAAAATGATAATTGTGAAACATGTGAAATAACTTAATCCCTAAATTAATAATTACAGATTTTGAAATGTGAATTATTACATCACAAAAAGGAGAATACTATTTTCAAGATAGTGGAACTCTCAGTTTTAATGATGTAACATTTTGTTGCACATTCCAATTTCAATTTTTTTGTAGGTCTCATTGCAGCTGTTGGTGTATCTGTACAGATGGATTCAGACCAAGGAAAAGGACAGGATACTTCTGTATTTTGAGATAAATTTATTTGTTTATAGTTGATAAAAAACATGTAAAGAGAAATTTATTGCAAAGAATTGGCCTAAATGTACTAAAAAGCTATATTGTCAACATTGTGGAGTGCAACTCTGGGATTTACCCAAATTTTGCTTGCACTGCAATCATGAATTATATTGATTTTATGAATTTCATGAATTTTATAGTGACAATTTGATATTGAAAGTTCCAAAAAATCATATTCCACTAATTTGCATACATTTATTTTTATTCTGATGAAGCTTAGAGTTATACAATTTTATTTCTTTCATTCTTCATGGCCCTATTGTTTTGTGTCCTTTTCCTAAATCTCAGGAAAATCCAAATAATACCACTGGACAGGGAAGTGCGTTGATAACACTAGAAGCATTCATTATGGTTCTAGTCAGGCCGAGTTAAGAGGTCTGGATATGGGCTATCTTGCAGATGCTTTTTATGTTTCAGCCTCAACTGCCAGTTGCTACTGCTACACCTGGATTGAGTTTTTGTCAAGAGAACTCTTTTATCTTATTAGGTGGCCCACAATGATCAGATACCAGCGTCACTTCCAAAGTCTTTTAATCAATTCAAGAAAACAATTGCCATTATTGATTGTACTGAGTTTTTTGTTCTAAAGCAATCCATACCTTCACAGAGAATTATCTGGTCATCATACAAACATCACATTACATTTAAACTTTAGATTCTATATCTCCTAATGGTTCTTTTACATTTGTATCTTATCATTGGTCTGGCTCAGTATCTGATCAACATTTAGTGCAAGAAAGTGGATTTCTTGATTATATAAAAGTTGGTGATGATGTCGTGGCAGATGGGGGTTTCTTTATCTGTAATTAACTAGCTCTGAGAGGAGCAAACTCTCAACATGCCTCAATTTGCCCATGAGAAACAACTCAGTAGTGCAACGGTAACAAATACCAGATGGATAGCTAGTGCACACATTCACATGGAGAGGGCAATTGGGAGATTAAACAATTTTAAAATTCTACAGAGTATCTTTCCATTGAGATCAAAAAAATTAATGAATCAAATAGTACAACTGTATGCTTGTCTGGGCAATATTGATAGTGCCTGGGTCAAATAATATATTTATATATATATATATATATATATATATATATATATATATATATATATATATATATAATCTGTGATCAAAGTGTCTACAGTAATTATATCTATTTTTCTCTTTGGAGGGGAATAAAATATTTTATGTTTGTTCTAATGAGCCACTAACAAGAATTTATCCACATTACTAGTATACTGTGAAAGAACATATAGACAATTTTACAATTATTTATGTTATGAATGAATGAGAACAATGAATATTTATCATATGTTATTTTTGTTTATTTAATGCATATTATAGACACACTTGCAGCCAAGTTTTCCATGTAAATAAAAAGTGATATTGAATTACAAGAATTAAATGGCTTTTATTTTGAAATATCATTACAAACCACTGTTGATAACAAAATAGCTTACAAAATGAATTGTACATAAATAGAAGGCCAAGCCTACAATGCCATCACTATTAAAATGTATTGATACACAAATGTTACATTCAAAATTAAAAATTATTTCTCAAAATTGTACCTTATGCCTTTATGTCGATCTAAAAATTCAATTTTTTCTCAAACAGTCATATTTTTTACGCCTTAATGATGATAAAACAGAATTTGTAATTTTCTCTAAGAATTTTGACGTTTTTTCAAGTCTTGAGCGAAGTCTTCCTATAGGTGATGCGCTGATTACAACCCAATGTCAAGCAAAGAGCCTTGGCGTCATTCTTGATTCCGGTCTCACTATGAAATCTCATGTCAGTCATATTTGTCGCTCTTCCATGTTCCATATTCGACGCATTGCCCTCATTCGTAAGTACCTATCCAGATCTGCCACTGAACAACTTATCCATTCGCTTGTCTCCTCACGTATCGATTCTTGTAATTCTTTGCTGTATGGCTTACCACTGTATTTGATTAATCGCATTCAGCATGTTCAAAATGTAGCAGCCAGAGTTATAACTCGGTCAAAGCGTTCTGATCATATTACACCATTTCTGCAGGAACTTCATTGGCTACCTGTACACCAGCGTATCATTTACAAGATTTTAATTATTACTTTTAAATGTTTATATGGTGCTGGTCCACAATATCTGAGAGATTTAATAAGTTTTTATGTACCTAGGCGCAAACTTCGTTCTGCGAACGATTTTAAACTCAATACATTCATGACGAAGACAAAAAGGTATGGTGATAGGGCGTTCTGTTCTGCAGCCCCATTTTTATGGAACGAGCTTCCAGTGAATATTCGTTCTTGTATTAATTTTAATACTTTTAAACGTATGCTTAAGACACACCTTTTTAAATTGGCTTTCTCTATTGATTAGACTTTTTTATGATTTTGCTTGTTTTTAACTTTCTCGATCAATTATATTTTTATTAGTTATCCATTTTCTTATTGTAATGTATCTTTTAGCGGCTGTGCTCACTTTTTCTGTGGAGTTTGTCGCTTTACAAATAAATTATTATTATTATTATAATTATTATTATTATTATTATTTTTATTAAAGATTTTAAAGGTACCCTCTTGGTTTTCACATCAGTTGGAGAATTTTTCATAAATGACAAATTTATCTATCAATAATTGCTAAAAATAATAGTGCTGTCTGTAGATGACCCTGACAACATGGTAGTCATGGTAGTCCAAATGTCAGTTTTCCTTGTCTGATCTGATTTCTTTAACTTTTGACATTTTTGAAATGACCCCATCCTAGGAAATGACACTTGATAGTTTATAATTGAAATTTTTGTCTAAGGTGGTTGATAGACACACATATATACAAAAGAAAGACAGTAACCAGATCAGCTTCCACATTGTTGTAAAATGAGCTGCAAATATGATATAAATTGGAAAGGCAGTGACATACATCTAAATCATAATCCTTCGGTGAAGTAATGGTAAATTTCACTTCTGATGACCTTTTTCAAATATTTCCATAACACCAAACAATTTCCATTCTACAACCAAGGACAGATGAATTATGAACTTTCATTTAGAAGTATACACAGTAGTCATATGAATTCATTCCAATCAAACTCACAATGAATCATTCTAACAATATCTTCTCTGTGCTATGCCACTGTTCAATACATTCTGGTTCGTGCTGGTGTGATGGACAGGGTGATTACAAAGTCTTTATGTGTATTAAGCAGAGCTAGGAACAATGACATGAAAGAAAATTTACACTCTGACAAGTTATAATACTGAATGTACTATCTTTTTGATTGATTGAGATAGTCACACACCTATTTGCAGATCACATAAGGTAAATTACTCATTGCCAGTATGCACCAATATCAGTTTACTTGATTACTTGAAGTAATCGGTGATGGACATTTCAAGGCTGTATCTATTTGAAACAGAATCTTGTGAGGAAGTCAATGTTTTATTTGTGATTGATCATTGTTAAGCTTTGAGACAATAATATTTCAACCAGGGTGTTTTGAGTTTTCATTCATAAATATAAATCATTACAAAGCTATTAACACTCTTTGCAAAGGCCAACCCCATGGCTAGACTGTGATGTCAAGTGTTGACTGATCATAATGATAGGTTGTAAAGATAAAAGTCACATTGAGGTTTGCATCAAATTTTGTAATCCCAAATTTTTATGCTTCATTCCAACACAAACAAGAATAGTGAAAAACCCTATCAAAAGTTAAAACCACTGTACTTTCAAGCTAGAGCAAATAGCCTAGGCAACACAATTTTTTTTATCGAAAAATGTTAATTTATGAATCACACTATCATAGTACTGTTGATTGAAAGGCACAGTGATTATGGGGATTTATTGTTTGGTGTAAATAATAAGATCACACTCAAAATATTTATAAATACCGAGTTGACCCTGTATTTGAGCAAAGTATTCAGAATTTTCATAGAGGACCCACTTTCCATCATTTTCAAAACAGCCTTTGTCTTTGGCAGCATCTTTTGGAGATTTTAATCTCAGAGCATTGGGGCATTTTATTTCAAGGAGTTTACATTGATGGCCAGGGTTACACAGACATGCAACAACACCATCTGCAGAACTGCCTAAATATGGCCTACAAGAATCTATTTTTAGGGAACCATCGTTACTTATGGCCTGGGGGGCCAGAGGAATGTGAGGGGGGATCACTCAAAAATATGAAAACTGAAAGTGGGGTACTCAAAATGTGGAGAGGAATAAAAGGGATTACTCAATTTTTTGTGCAAAACAAATTGAAACAGCTCTCAGATTGCACCATTCAATATATCAATTTCTCAAAATTTTCAATGTGAGAGGGGGGACACCCCGTATTGTGCTCCTCCCCTTGGGGTATTCTAAGAGGTTTTTTTTTGAAAGACAAATCGAAAACAAATCTCAAATCGCACCAGACTGCACCATTGCATACATCAATTTCTCAAAATTTTCACACGATCAAGGAAAAAACTGAATTGTTGTGAATTCATCCTTTATTTTCACAGAAATTTATAATGATAGACTCCCCCCAAAAAAGAGCTTAGATTTTTTCAAATGACCTTCCTTACAAACTCAAAAGGTGTTAATGCTCAGATTTCCAATTCTGACTTGCTATAATTTTGAAATTACCTCGCAATATTTTTGCGCAAGCGTGTGTGTACATATTTTGATATTTGGATTTAATTAAAAATCAGCTGTTGATAATGTTGATTCACATGGTATACATATATTTTCTCAAACATGTATAAGGAATCTATGTAATACTTTCTCAATGCAAAACTATATCTATACATTTATAGATACTTGATAATTTACATAAATGTACTTAAATGAAATAGGGTTGTTACAACTGGCATGTGGACAAAAAGTTTGACCTTAGAATTTCACCAAAAATGTTCATCCACTATACAGGGGAGTCAATGATAAAATTGTGAATAATTGTTTTTCTAATGAAAAACTTGGTATACTTGTACATATACAGACGTTCAATAATTAACATAATTGTACTTGATTAGAATATGATGGTTAAAGGTGCATATTATGTGTACAAGAAATCTGATTATGGAATTTCACTGAAAATGTTCATCCACTATACATGGGAGTCTATGAGGAAAGTATGAATAATTTTTTTCCAATACAAAAATAGGTAAACCCATGTATTTATGTACTCTCAATTATTGATATCAATGTACTTGGTTAGATTAGGGTGGTAACAAATGGATGTGTTCGCCAGAAATTGGATTTTGGAATTATACCAAAATGTAGATTCACTGTACATGGGAGTCTATGAGGAAAATATGAATAATTTTTTTCCAATACAAAACTATCAAAATCTGTGTATTTATAGACATTTGATAATTCATTTTAAAGTACTTAGTTAGCCTAGGATGGTTAAAGGTTGATATGTGTGCAAGAAATTAGATTTTGGAATTTCACCGAAATGCTGATTCACTATACACTGGAGTCTATGAGAAAACTAAGAATACTTTTTTACAATGCTAAACTAAATTAATTTGTGCTTTTATAGGTGTTTGATAATTGATACAAATGTACTTGATTCAAATAGGGTATTTAAAAGTTCAGATGTGGACAACAATTATGATATTGGAATTTCACCTAAAAGTATTATTTAACTTTTCATGGTACTAGTAGTCTCAGTACAGGTAACTTGCTGTATCTCTAATATGTAAGTAATAGGAATTGTTCATTGCCCTCAGTGCAGTGAGCTTGATTTACAATAAGACAAGCCTCAGAGTTGTCAAGTCAAGATGTTCATGTGACAGATAATTACACTTTTGTTCAGATTTGAATAACTTCAGAGAATGAAATCATGCAAAGAATCATTTTTATCTCCCAGAATTTTTCTGAACACTAAACTGCTTTTTGACGGGACGGATACTTATGAAAATTAAGTGACCCCCCCCCCTCTGAGCTGTTTGAAAAATACATGACCCCCCTCCCCCCTTTGTAGTTTTTAAATTTGAGGTGACCCCCCCCCCTCCGGATTTTACTGCCGAACCCAATGTTTTGATTTTGTCGACCTTTCGAATTCTCAGACCGCCAAATTTAGAGAATCTAGAAACCCTACAAGTGTCGCGACATTTTGGTGACATGACCTCCACAAGCCTGGGTGCCAAACTCTCTGCCATGGATTTTCCTGATTGAGGATCAAGTGAGATACAAATCATGTCGTGTATGGGTTTTCGTATGTTACCCACGAGAGACCATGGTCAGCCCATCGATGGGTATTTATATACCCATAATATATGGGTATATAAATACCCATATTTATATATATAAATATGATTTATATATATAAATATGAACAGTAATCGAGAAAGAGAACCGAAAGTAATCTGGGGTTATTAAATGTCATAGCTCTCATAGTACCATTATATCATATATTATCACTGTCGTCAATATAACCATCATTCTTCCCGCAAGACTTCCGTGCAGCACCGTATCTGACTCACATCAGCTTACAGTAAGCTTATTAAGAGAAAACACATGTATCACATCAAATCTTATTCTTGAAAGAGTTTGAATTGTTTGAAGAATAAGATTAGACTTGATTCAAATCATTTTACAAAAACATCAGTCGCTTGACCCTATCGTGCGTTTTTATGCTGCCATTCAAGCCTTTTGACTTAGGTTAGCGAAAATCAGTAGGGAAGACTTGGTTAAAGTCTGTGATTTGTGAATGTTTGAGTTGCAAGGATGAATGCAACGGTACGATTTGTGTTCTGTTTTCTCTAAAACGTGTGATCGGTTTGAACGCGATGCGTGGGAGTGTACGATATTTAGGGGAGTTCCACCAAGAATCCGCAGAAACTAACTCACTACTGCGCAGACTAAAAATTAACGCTTTCGATTGCTACGAAAACCTGACCTAGACAGCCAAATTTTAAACATGTTTGTATAAAGTAGACAAGACACAAGAGAAACTGGTTTATTTTTTAATTCACCGACTTGAACCAAGTCTGTTTACAAATATTTGCGAGGTGCATTGTGAGGTGAGTTATATATTTATTCATTTATGTAGTTGTTCTTATTCACTTAGTTACTTAGCACTTTCAAATCTACTCTTACACGATTAGTGTTTTTAAGTGATGAAGAGTTATATTCAACTTTACATATATGTATATCATATTTAAATATATATATATTTTATATACTTTTTTTTCTTATGGTTTTCTTTTTTACGTATTTCTACTTACTCATAATGTATCTATTTAGTTATATATTTAATAATGTAGTTGTTCTTTTATTCACTTTGTTACTTTGTTACAATTTGGTTACTTTGCAATCCCACTACTTTCATGTACACTACCCTCGATTAGATCAGTTTTCTTTTTGCTTCTTCTTTTTCTTGCTTTAACATCAAATGGCTTTGGGAACGGAATAGACTAGCATTTGCTATTTTCCGTTTCCGTTTACCCTTTATCACAGCACAACTCAGATTTACATTCATTATTGAATTGTAATATTAATATGATTAAGGGTAATAAAGATTATTATTATTATTATTATTATTATTATTATTATTATTATTATTATTAAACCTCTAATTTTCATCGTAAATTTTAAATTACATTTTCTACCACCGCCCCCCCCCCCAAATCAAGTCTCCTTCTGTCGAGCATACCACCCGAACACAGTTTTTCAGCGTTCATTGACTGTGTTTTCTGCTGGATTGTTGGCCCCATTACTTGAATTACCCCTGAAACGTCTAATTCTGTTTTATTTGCAATTAAAAACGCATATATCAATTTCACAGTATCCGGTAGACTTGCTCCAAGTCTATGGGCATATACTGTAAGTCTCAAACATATAAAAATTGAAGGACTAACAATCAGCAGACCGTCGCGCTAATGGTAGGCTGTTGCGTAGATCGTGGGGTGAACGCCTTGGCCCACAGTAACTCAGCTGCCGGGAAAAGCCAGGCGACTGGGTGCCAGTCTAAGCATCGGGTAATAATTGTTTTCGTTGGCTGCTTACGTAAGAATGATGTTGGTTACTGTGAGGGCCGGAGACATGAAACGTGCATATCATGTTGAATGAAAAACACGTAGAAGATACTCCATGATGACTACAACGGTTAGTAATGATAATTAATGTCTCCTACAGTGTTTCACCAAACTTTTCAAAGCTGTGGGTTTATCACTCTTACCTTAGGCATTTGAAATAAAACTGTGTCCATCGCTTGTCCTGCAGTGAAAGTCCACGTGGGCAGGAATATGAGCGACGACATTCACTGAGCTACGCACGTAAACAATACACGTAGAAAGAGGACAAGGAATTCAGGAATTTACGCACATGCACTCAATTTACATTTTAAGCTTCAATTAGCCAATCATCGAATTTCTCTTCAAATAATTGACCAATCACTGTAGGCGCCTTAGCTTTGTCATGTCCGCAAACAGTGCTTTTTTCGACAAATGATATCAGGTGTCATGTTTAGGTCCCAATATTCGGATTGTGACATTGCATGACAATCAGTTCAAATAAAGTTCAATTCCGAACCCTGAAAATTCTAATTTCCATCTCCAACCCAAGTTTTCTTAATATGGAAACAAGGACAGTTTTAAGGTGACGTTGTGCGGATAATATCAAATGTATTTAGCGTAAAACGTCATCGCCAGTTTTATTTACGCACTGGTTCACAAAAACACAAACGCCTGTCACCTGATAATGGGAATACAGGGTCTTAATTCAGTTTTCAAAGATTGTGTTGATAGAGGTGGTCGCGTTGTATGCTTTTAGGCCTATTAAGCCGAGAGAACGTTATTCCAGATGTATATAACGAACCAAGCCGGCACAAACGTTGTAGGTTTGTATAGCTGTTTGCATCTCGTATAATTCCCTAAACGGCGGTGAAAAACCGCCGTTTGCAGGATCACAGAACCGAATGGTTGTACACTCTATGATTTTAGTCATTACTGTCATTCAGATAGGTAGAATTCTTGGTTAAAATATACATTTTATTTACCTTAAATCTTGAAAAGAGCATTCAAAATGATTAACTACGACTTTCACCAAATATAGAATGGACAATTTTATGATAATAATAACCATATCGATGAAGACAGAAAGCAAGTTGTGTTAATCTTTCATGCAAAATACACACCACCTTTCTTTTAAACACACATCAGAAACACTGTTACACCTTATGTTTATGTTACCTCTAGTAGAACACTGCACACAAGTGATTGTATTTTTTTTTGCTCTTAAATGTGTAGTGATTACAAGAAACCATATCACTATTTTACAGTTTGAGTCACACAGAATGCAACAGTTTAAGTCTGGATGTTCTGAATGAATTGTATCTTATGATCTGACAAACAGCCTGGGGGCATTTTTAAAATTTTGTATTTGCCCTATTGTGCATGTGCATCATTGCGGTCGATGCGTATGAATGTTTGCCTGAGCGACGCGATCTGACAGAGCGGATACTACATCCTATCGCTGGAGGCACTATCGTGCTTAATTTTACGCTCAGCTTATATCAGCGCTCAATTCCTATTTTCAACAAACAAAGTGCGTCATCGAATACTTTGACGCTCACTGTGTTAATTTTGGGACCCTTTTATACTCGGAACAGCCATGCAAAGATATTACATATTCTATATACAATAATTTACAAATTCCAATCTACAGAAGGATGCGAAAGACTGACCCTTGGTTTAAAAATTGCAGTGATTGTTGTATTTGCGGCCTCGTTCGTGGTCAAATTGTCTGATCTAGGTCACGCCTGCAAGGTTGTGGCAAGGTAGAATAATGCCGAATAATGCGTTAAAACAGTTAACTGCTGCACGGAAGAACCAGGGGCAATCGTCTGTAAATTTAGCTGTGTCAGACGGAAAGCAGAATATAAGGGACTGGTCAGTGTCTTCGGCCTGGGGGTGGTGGAATCATGGGGGGGTTTCACCCTGTTTTTGACTTTGGTGATGGGGGTCACGTTTTTGAAATGCCCAATAGGCGGGGGGAAGGGGGTCAGTGTGTTTTTAAATTTCGACACGGGCTCATACTTGCCTAAAATGCTTCGGGCGCGTAACTTTAATAATAATAAGAAGACAATTTTTGACCCCCCTTGTAGCCTGAAACTTGAATATATCAGACATGAATATATCAGAGATATTTATATTTTTAAAATTGTTTCGGCGCGCCCTTGGGGCGCGTTACTTTAAAATATCAAACACAATTTTCAGCGACCCCCAGCCACGTGACTTTCATATATCAGATACATAAATCAGAGATATCTGGATGTTTGGATGTTTAATATTTTCCGGCGCGCCCTTCGGGTGCAGTACTTTTAGATATCAGAGAGATATATCAGAAATATCTTGATGTCTGTAAATTGAAAGTCTGTTTTCAGTGTTTTCAAAGTGTACTAATCATTATGAAATCTGCAGTTCATATGAAAAGCATGGCAAGTTCCTGTTACTTTTTTGTTTATGTGAGAATTTAGTAATAGAAAGCAACATGCATTAATATTTCACATTCACATTTTTCTTACAACAGTTCTGGACATCTGGTTATGCATAAAAAGTGTGTAATACATTCATAACTCATTCAGAATACTGTATACAAAGTTAAGAATTGTTACTTTTAAGTTCCTGCCTTACAACGTACATGACAATTTTATTAAAACACAGAATGACAGAATTTTTAAAATATACCCCCAAAATTATACATATACATACATATATATATATATATATATATATATATATATATATATATATATATATATATATATATATATATATA